>OX101812.2:38810008-38815008 GCA_944452925.2 Chrysolina oricalcia
TATTTTTTTTTTTGAAAAATTTTTTTTGAAATTTTTTTTTCGATTTTTTTTTTGAAATTTTTTTTCGAAAATTTTTTTGAAATTTTTTTTTTTTTATTTTTTTTTTCAATTTTTTTAAATTTTTTTTTGAAATTTTTTTTTTTTGAAATTTTTTTTTTTGAAATTTTTTTTTTGAAAATTTTTTTTTCGATTTTTTTTTTCAATTTTTTTTAAATTTTTTTTTTGAAAATTTTTTTTGTAATTTTTTTTTTTTGAAATTTTTTTTTTCGAAAATTTTTTTTGAAATTTTTTTCCAATTTTTTTCCAATTTTTTTTTCAATTTTTTAAAAAATTTTTTAAAATTTTTTTTTTGAAATTTTTTTTTTGTATTTTTTTTTGAAATTTTTTTGAATTTTATTTCCAATTTTTTTTTTCAATTTTTTTAAAATTTTTTTTTTGAAATTTTTTTTTTGTATTTTTTTTTTTGAAATTTTTTTTTTCGAAAATTTTTTTGAAATTTTTTTTTTTGTATTTTTTTTTTGAAATTTTTTTTTTCGAAAATTTTTTTGAAAATTTTTTTTTTTGAAATTTTTTTTTTGAAATTTTTTTTTTCGAAAATTTTTTTTTCGAAAATTTTTTTGAAATTTTTTTTTTTGAAAATTTTTTTTTTGAAATTTTTTTTTTCGAAATTTTTTTTGAAATTTTTTATTTGAAAATTTTTTTTTTGAAATTTTTTTTTTTTTAATTTTTTTTTGAAATTTTTTTTTTTGAAATTTTTTTTTTGAAATTTTTTTTTGAAATTTTTTTTTTCGAAAATTTTTTTGAAATTTTTTTTTTCGAAATTTTTTTTGAAATTTTTTTTTTCAAAAATTTTTTAAAATTTTTTTCCAATTTTTTTTTTCAATTTTTTTGAAATTTTTTTTTTCGAAATTTTTTTTTGAAATTTTTTTTTTCGAAAATTTTTTTGAAATTTTTTTTTTCGAAATTTTTTTTGAAATTTTTTTTTTCGAAAATTTTTTAAAATTTTTTTCCAATTTTTTTTTCAATTTTTTTTAAATTTATTTTTTTTGTATTTTTTTTTGAAATTTTTTTTTTCGAAAATTTTTTTGAAATTTTTTTCCAATTTTTTTTTTCAATTTTTTAAAAAATTTTTTTAAATTATTTTTTTGAAATTTTTTTTGAATTTTTTTTTGAAATCTTTTTAAAAATTTTTTTAAATTATTTTTTTAAAATTTTTTTAAAATTTTTTTTTTGAAAATTTTTTTTTTGAAAATTTTTTTTTTTGAAATTTTTTTTAAATTTTTTTTAAATTTTTTTTTTGAAAATTTTTTCAATTTTTTTTTTGATTTTTTTTTTCAATTTTTTTAAAATTTTTTTTAAATTTGATTTTTGAAATTTTTTTTTTTATATTTTTTTTTTGAAAAATTTTTTTCGAAATTTTTTTTTCGATTTTTTTTTTTGAAAATTTTTTTCGAAAATTTTTTTGAGATTTTTTTTTTTGAAATTTTTTTTTTTTTATTTTTTTTTTCAATTTTTTTTAATTTTTTTTTGAAATTTTTTTTCAATTTTTTTTTAAATTTCTTTTTTGAAATTTTTTTTTTCGAAAATTTTTTTGAAATTTTTTTTTTCGAAATTTTTTTTGAAATTTTTTTTTTCGAAAATTTTTTAAAATTTTTTTCCAATTTTTTTTTCAATTTTTTAAAAATTTTTTTAAATTTTTTTTGAATTTTTTTTTTTTTAATTTTTTTTTTCGAAAATTTTTTTGAAATTTTTTTCCAATTTTTTTTTTTATATTTTTTTTGAAATTTTTTTTTTTTGAAATTTTTTTTTTGAAATTTTTTTTTTTGTATTTTTTTTTTGAAATTTTTTTTTTTGAAAATTTCTTTTTCGAAAATTTTTTTGAAATTTTTTTCCAATTTTTTTTTTCAATTATTTTAAAATTTTTATTTTTTATTTTTTTTTTAATTAAAAATTTTTTTTGAAAAAATTTTTTTGAATTTTTTTCCAATTTTTTTTTCAATTTTTTTAAAATTTTTTTTAAATTTTTTTTTTAAATTTTTTTTTTTGAAATTTTTTTTTTTGAAATTTTTTTTTTGAAAATTTTTTTTTGAAATTTTTTTTTTATTTTTTTTTAATTTTTTTTTTGAAAATTTTTTTTTTGAAAATTTTTTTTTTGAAATTTTTTTTTGAATTTTTTTTTCAATTTTTTTTAAAATTTTTTTTTTTATTTTTTTTAAATTTTTTTTTGAAAATTTTTTTTTTTGAAAATTTTTTTTTTGAAATTTTTTTTTTGAATCTTTTTTTCAATTTTTTTAAATTTTTTTTTAAAATTTTTTTTTAATTTTTTTTTTGAAAATTTTTTTTTTGAAATTTTTTTCCAATTTTTTTTTTCAATTTTTTTAAATTTTTTTTTGAAATTTTTTTTTTTTTTTTTTGAAATTTTTTTTTTGAAAATTTTTTTTTCGACTTTTTTTCTAAATTTTTTTGAAATTTTTTTTTTCGAAAATTTTTTTGAAAATTTTTTTTTTTGAAATTTTTTTTTTGAAATTTTTTTTTTCGAAAATTTTTTTTTCGAAAATTTTTTTGAAATTTTTTTTTTTGAAAATTTTTTTTTTGAAATTTTTTTTTTCGAAATTTTTTTTGAAATTTTTTATTTGAAAATTTTTTTTTTGAAATTTTTTTTTTTTAAATTTTTTTTTGAAATTTTTTTTTTTGAAATTTTTTTTTTGAAATTTTTTTTTGAAATTTTTTTTTTCGAAAATTTTTTTGAAATTTTTTTTTTCGAAATTTTTTTTTGAAATTTTTTTTTTCGAAAATTTTTTAAAATTTTTTTCCAATTTTTTTTTTCAATTTTTTTGAAATTTTTTTTTTCGAAATTTTTTTTGAAATTTTTTTTTTTCGAAAATTTTTTAAAATTTTTTTCCAATTTTTTTTTTCAATTTTTTTTAAATTTATTTTTTTTGTATTTTTTTTTTGAAATTTTTTTTTTCGAAAATTTTTTTGAAATTTTTTTCCAATTTTTTTTTTCAATTTTTTAAAAAAATTTTTTAAATTATTTTTTTGAAATTTTTTTTGAATTTTTTTTTGAAATTTTTTTAAAAATTTTTTTAAATTATTTTTTTAAAATTTTTTTTAAATTTTTTTTTTGAAAATTTTTTTTTTGAAAATTTTTTTTTTTGAAATTTTTTTTAAATTTTTTTTAAATTTTTTTTTTGAAAATTTTTTTTTTTCAATTTTTTTTTGAATTTTTTTTTCAATTTTTTTTAAATTTTTTTTAAATTTTTTTTTTGAAATTTTTTTTTTATATTTTTTTTTTTGAAAAATTTTTTTTGAAATTTTTTTTTCGATTTTTTTTTTGAAATTTTTTTTCGAAAATTTTTTTGAAATTTTTTTTTTTTTATTTTTTTTTTCAATTTTTTTTAATTTTTTTTTGAAATTTTTTTTTTTTGAAATTTTTTTTTTTGAAATTTTTTTTTTGAAAATTTTTTTTTCGATTTTTTTTTTCAATTTTTTTTAAATTTTTTTTTTGAAAATTTTTTTTGTAATTTTTTTTTTTTGAAATTTTTTTTTTCGAAAATTTTTTTTGAAATTTTTTTCCAATTTTTTTCCAATTTTTTTTTTCAATTTTTTTAAATTTTTTTTTAAATTTTTTTTTTTTTTTAATTTTTTTTTTGAAATTTTTTTTTTGAAAATTTTTTTTTCGATTTTTTTTTTCAATTTTTTTTTAAATTTTTTTTTTGAAAATTTTTTTTGAAATTTATTTTTTTAAATTTTTTTTTTGAAAATTTTTTTTTTGAATTTTTTTTTCAATTTTTTAAAATTTTTTTTAAATTTTTTTTGAATTTTTTTTTTTTTAATTTTTTTTTTCGAAAATTTTTTTGAAATTTTTTTCCAATTTTTTTTTTATATTTTTTTTGAAATTTTTTTTTTTTGAAATTTTTTTTTTGAAATTTTTTTTTTTGTATTTTTTTTTTGAAATTTTTTTTTGAATTTTTTTTTCAATTTTTTAAAAAATTTTTTTTTTTATTTTTTTTAAATTTTTTTTTGAAAATTTTTTTTTTTGAAAATTTTTTTTTTGAATTTTTTTTTTTGAATCTTTTTTTCAATTTTTTTTAAATTTTTTTTTTTAATTTTTTTTAAATTTTTTTTTTGAAAATTTTTTTTTTGAAATTTTTTTTTCGAAAATGTTTTTGAAATTTTTTTCCAATTTTTTTTTTCAATTTTTTTAAATTTTTTTTTGAAATTTTTTTTTTTTTTTTTTGAAATTTTTTTTTTGAAAATTTTTTTTTCGACTTTTTTTCTAAATTTTTTTGAAATTTTTTTTTTCGAAAATTTTTTTGAAAATTTTTTTTTTTGAAATTTTTTTTTTGAAATTTTTTTTTTCGAAAATTTTTTTTTCGAAAATTTTTTTGAAATTTTTTTTTTTGAAAATTTTTTTTTTGAAATTTTTTTTTTCGAAATTTTTTTTGAAATTTTTTATTTGAAAATTTTTTTTTTTAAATTTTTTTTTTGAAAATTTTTTTTGTAAATTTTTTTTTTTGAAATTTTTTTTTTCGAAAATTTTTTTTGAAATTTTTTTCCAATTTTTTTCCAATTTTTTTTTCAATTTTTTTAAAATTTTTTTAAAATTTTTTTTTTGAAATTTTTTTTTTGTATTTTTTTTTGAAATTTTTTTGAATTTTATTTCCAATTTTTTTTTTCAATTTTTTTAAAATTTTTTTTTTGAAATTTTTTTTTGTATTTTTTTTTTTGAAATTTTTTTTTTCGAAAATTTTTTTGAAATTTTTTTTTTTGTATTTTTTTTTTGAAATTTTTTTTTTCGAAAATTTTTGAAAATTTTTTTTTTTGAAATTTTTTTTTTGAAATTTTTTTTTTCGAAAATTTTTTTTTCGAAAATTTTTTTGAAATTTTTTTTTTTGAAATTTTTTTTTTGAATTTTTTTTTGAAATTTTTTTGAATTTTATTTCCAATTTTTTTTTTCAATTTTTTTTTTGAATTTTTTTTTCAATTTTTTTTTCAAT
>OX101812.2:38817508-38842508 GCA_944452925.2 Chrysolina oricalcia
TTTATTTTTTTTGTATTTTTTTTTTGAAATTTTTTTTTTCGAAAATTTTTTTGAAATTTTTTTCCAATTTTTTTTTTCAATTTTTTAAAAAAAATTTTTAAATTATTTTTTTGAAATTTTTTTTGAATTTTTTTTTGAAATTTTTTTAAAAATTTTTTTAAATTATTTTTTTAAAATTTTTTTTAAATTTTTTTTTTGAAAATTTTTTTTTTGAAAATTTTTTTTTTTGAAATTTTTTTTAAATTTTTTTTAAATTTTTTTTTTGAAAATTTTTTTTTTCAATTTTTTTTTTGAATTTTTTTTTCAATTTTTTTTAAATTTTTTTTAAATTTTTTTTTTGAAATTTTTTTTTTATATTTTTTTTTTTGAAAAATTTTTTTTGAAATTTTTTTTTCGATTTTTTTTTTGAAATTTTTTTTCGAAAATTTTTTTGAAATTTTTTTTTTTTTATTTTTTTTTTCAATTTTTTTTAATTTTTTTTTGAAATTTTTTTTCAATTTTTTTTGAAATTTTTTTTTTCGAAATTTTTTTTGAAATTTTTTTTTTTCGAAAATTTTTTAAAATTTTTTTCCAATTTTTTTTTTCAATTTTTTTTAAATTTATTTTTTTTGTATTTTTTTTTTGAAATTTTTTTTTTCGAAAATTTTTTTGAAATTTTTTTCCAATTTTTTTTTTCAATTTTTTAAAAAAATTTTTTAAATTATTTTTTTGAAATTTTTTTTGAATTTTTTTTTGAAATTTTTTTAAAAATTTTTTTAAATTATTTTTTTAAAATTTTTTTTAAATTTTTTTTTTGAAAATTTTTTTTTTGAAAATTTTTTTTTTTGAAATTTTTTTTAAATTTTTTTTAAATTTTTTTTTTGAAAATTTTTTTTTTTCAATTTTTTTTTGAATTTTTTTTTCAATTTTTTTTAAATTTTTTTTAAATTTTTTTTTTGAAATTTTTTTTTTATATTTTTTTTTTTGAAAAATTTTTTTTGAAATTTTTTTTTCGATTTTTTTTTTGAAATTTTTTTTCGAAAATTTTTTTGAAATTTTTTTTTTTTTATTTTTTTTTTCAATTTTTTTTAATTTTTTTTTGAAATTTTTTTTTTTTGAAATTTTTTTTTTTGAAATTTTTTTTTTGAAAATTTTTTTTTCGATTTTTTTTTTCAATTTTTTTTAAATTTTTTTTTTGAAAATTTTTTTTGTAATTTTTTTTTTTTGAAATTTTTTTTTTCGAAAATTTTTTTTGAAATTTTTTTCCAATTTTTTTCCAATTTTTTTTTCAATTTTTTAAAAAATTTTTTAAAATTTTTTTTTTGAAATTTTTTTTTTGTATTTTTTTTTGAAATTTTTTTGAATTTTATTTCCAATTTTTTTTTTCAATTTTTTTAAAATTTTTTTTTTGAAATTTTTTTTTTGTATTTTTTTTTTTGAAATTTTTTTTTTCGAAAATTTTTTTGAAATTTTTTTTTTTGTATTTTTTTTTTGAAATTTTTTTTTTCGAAAATTTTTTTGAAAATTTTTTTTTTTGAAATTTTTTTTTTGAAATTTTTTTTTTCGAAAATTTTTTTTTCGAAAATTTTTTTGAAATTTTTTTTTTTGAAAATTTTTTTTTTGAAATTTTTTTTTTCGAAATTTTTTTTGAAATTTTTTATTTGAAAATTTTTTTTTTGAAATTTTTTTTTTTTTAATTTTTTTTTGAAATTTTTTTTTTTGAAATTTTTTTTTTGAAATTTTTTTTTGAAATTTTTTTTTTCGAAAATTTTTTTGAAATTTTTTTTTTCGAAATTTTTTTTGAAATTTTTTTTTTCAAAAATTTTTTAAAATTTTTTTCCAATTTTTTTTTTCAATTTTTTTGAAATTTTTTTTTTCGAAATTTTTTTTTGAAATTTTTTTTTTCGAAAATTTTTTTGAAATTTTTTTTTTCGAAATTTTTTTTGAAATTTTTTTTTTCGAAAATTTTTTAAAATTTTTTTCCAATTTTTTTTTCAATTTTTTTTAAATTTATTTTTTTTGTATTTTTTTTTGAAATTTTTTTTTTCGAAAATTTTTTTGAAATTTTTTTCCAATTTTTTTTTTCAATTTTTTAAAAAATTTTTTTAAATTATTTTTTTGAAATTTTTTTTGAATTTTTTTTTGAAATCTTTTTAAAAATTTTTTTAAATTATTTTTTTAAAATTTTTTTAAAATTTTTTTTTTGAAAATTTTTTTTTTGAAAATTTTTTTTTTTGAAATTTTTTTTAAATTTTTTTTAAATTTTTTTTTTGAAAATTTTTTCAATTTTTTTTTTGATTTTTTTTTTCAATTTTTTTAAAATTTTTTTTAAATTTGTTTTTTGAAATTTTTTTTTTTATATTTTTTTTTTGAAAAATTTTTTTCGAAATTTTTTTTTCGATTTTTTTTTTTGAAAATTTTTTTCGAAAATTTTTTTGAGATTTTTTTTTTTGAAATTTTTTTTTTTTTATTTTTTTTTTCAATTTTTTTTAATTTTTTTTTGAAATTTTTTTTCAATTTTTTTTAAAATTTCTTTTTTGAAATTTTTTTTTTCGAAAATTTTTTTGAAATTTTTTTTTTCGAAATTTTTTTTGAAATTTTTTTTTTCGAAAATTTTTTAAAATTTTTTTCCAATTTTTTTTTCAATTTTTTAAAAATTTTTTTAAATTTTTTTTGAATTTTTTTTTTTTTAATTTTTTTTTTCGAAAATTTTTTTGAAATTTTTTTCCAATTTTTTTTTTTATATTTTTTTTGAAATTTTTTTTTTTTGAAATTTTTTTTTTGAAATTTTTTTTTTTGTATTTTTTTTTTGAAATTTTTTTTTTTGAAAATTTCTTTTTCGAAAATTTTTTTGAAATTTTTTTCCAATTTTTTTTTTCAATTATTTTAAAATTTTAATTTTTTATTTTTTTTTTAATTAAAAATTTTTTTTGAAAAAATTTTTTTGAATTTTTTTCCAATTTTTTTTTCAATTTTTTTAAAATTTTTTTTAAATTTTTTTTTTAAATTTTTTTTTTTGAAATTTTTTTTTTTGAAATTTTTTTTTTGAAAATTTTTTTTTGAAATTTTTTTTTTATTTTTTTTTAATTTTTTTTTTGAAAATTTTTTTTTTGAAAATTTTTTTTTTGAAATTTTTTTTTGAATTTTTTTTTCAATTTTTTTTAAAATTTTTTTTTTTATTTTTTTTAAATTTTTTTTTGAAAATTTTTTTTTTTGAAAATTTTTTTTTTGAAATTTTTTTTTTGAATCTTTTTTTCAATTTTTTTAAATTTTTTTTTAAAATTTTTTTTTAATTTTTTTTTTGAAAATTTTTTTTTTGAAATTTTTTTCCAATTTTTTTTTTCAATTTTTTTAAATTTTTTTTTGAAATTTTTTTTTTTTTTTTTTGAAATTTTTTTTTTGAAAATTTTTTTTTCGACTTTTTTTCTAAATTTTTTTGAAATTTTTTTTTTCGAAAATTTTTTTGAAAATTTTTTTTTTTGAAATTTTTTTTTTGAAATTTTTTTTTTCGAAAATTTTTTTTTCGAAAATTTTTTTGAAATTTTTTTTTTTGAAAATTTTTTTTTTGAAATTTTTTTTTTCGAAATTTTTTTTGAAATTTTTTATTTGAAAATTTTTTTTTTGAAATTTTTTTTTTTTAAATTTTTTTTTGAAATTTTTTTTTTTGAAATTTTTTTTTTGAAATTTTTTTTTGAAATTTTTTTTTTCGAAAATTTTTTTGAAATTTTTTTTTTCGAAATTTTTTTTTGAAATTTTTTTTTTCGAAAATTTTTTAAAATTTTTTTCCAATTTTTTTTTTCAATTTTTTTGAAATTTTTTTTTTCGAAATTTTTTTTGAAATTTTTTTTTTTCGAAAATTTTTTAAAATTTTTTTCCAATTTTTTTTTTCAATTTTTTTTAAATTTATTTTTTTTGTATTTTTTTTTTGAAATTTTTTTTTTCGAAAATTTTTTTGAAATTTTTTTCCAATTTTTTTTTTCAATTTTTTAAAAAAATTTTTTAAATTATTTTTTTGAAATTTTTTTTGAATTTTTTTTTGAAATTTTTTTAAAAATTTTTTTAAATTATTTTTTTTAAATTTTTTTTAAATTTTTTTTTTGAAAATTTTTTTTTTGAAAATTTTTTTTTTTGAAATTTTTTTTAAATTTTTTTTAAATTTTTTTTTTGAAAATTTTTTTTTTTCAATTTTTTTTTGAATTTTTTTTTCAATTTTTTTTAAATTTTTTTTAAATTTTTTTTTTGAAATTTTTTTTTTATATTTTTTTTTTTGAAAAATTTTTTTTGAAATTTTTTTTTCGATTTTTTTTTTGAAATTTTTTTTCGAAAATTTTTTTGAAATTTTTTTTTTTTTATTTTTTTTTTCAATTTTTTTTAATTTTTTTTTGAAATTTTTTTTTTTTGAAATTTTTTTTTTTGAAATTTTTTTTTTGAAAATTTTTTTTTCGATTTTTTTTTTCAATTTTTTTTAAATTTTTTTTTTGAAAATTTTTTTTGTAATTTTTTTTTTTTGAAATTTTTTTTTTCGAAAATTTTTTTTGAAATTTTTTTCCAATTTTTTTCCAATTTTTTTTTCAATTTTTTAAAAAATTTTTTAAAATTTTTTTTTTGAAATTTTTTTTTTGTATTTTTTTTTGAAATTTTTTTGAATTTTATTTCCAATTTTTTTTTTCAATTTTTTTAAAATTTTTTTTTTGAAATTTTTTTTTTGTATTTTTTTTTTTGAAATTTTTTTTTTCGAAAATTTTTTTGAAATTTTTTTTTTTGTATTTTTTTTTTGAAATTTTTTTTTTCGAAAATTTTTTTGAAAATTTTTTTTTTTGAAATTTTTTTTTTGAAATTTTTTTTTTCGAAAATTTTTTTTTCGAAAATTTTTTTGAAATTTTTTTTTTTGAAAATTTTTTTTTTGAAATTTTTTTTTTCGAAATTTTTTTTGAAATTTTTTATTTGAAAATTTTTTTTTTGAAATTTTTTTTTTTTTAATTTTTTTTTGAAATTTTTTTTTTTTAAATTTTTTTTTTGAAATTTTTTTTTGAAATTTTTTTTTTCGAAAATTTTTTTGAAATTTTTTTTTTCGAAATTTTTTTTGAAATTTTTTTTTTCAAAAATTTTTTAAAATTTTTTTCCAATTTTTTTTTTCAATTTTTTTGAAATTTTTTTTTTCGAAATTTTTTTTTGAAATTTTTTTTTTCGAAAATTTTTTTTAAATTTTTTTTTTCGAAATTTTTTTTGAAATTTTTTTTTTCGAAAATTTTTTAAAATTTTTTTCCAATTTTTTTTTCAATTTTTTTTAAATTTATTTTTTTTGTATTTTTTTTTGAAATTTTTTTTTTCGAAAATTTTTTTGAAATTTTTTTCCAATTTTTTTTTTCAATTTTTTAAAAAATTTTTTTAAATTATTTTTTTGAAATTTTTTTTGAATTTTTTTTTGAAATCTTTTTAAAAATTTTTTTAAATTATTTTTTTAAAATTTTTTTAAAATTTTTTTTTTGAAAATTTTTTTTTTGAAAATTTTTTTTTTTGAAATTTTTTTTAAATTTTTTTTAAATTTTTTTTTTGAAAATTTTTTTTTTCAATTTTTTTTTTGATTTTTTTTTTCAATTTTTTTAAAATTTTTTTTAAATTTGTTTTTTGAAATTTTTTTTTTTATATTTTTTTTTTGAAAAATTTTTTTCGAAATTTTTTTTTCGATTTTTTTTTTTGAAAATTTTTTTCGAAAATTTTTTTGAGATTTTTTTTTTTGAAATTTTTTTTTTTTTATTTTTTTTTTCAATTTTTTTTAATTTTTTTTTGAAATTTTTTTTCAATTTTTTTTAAAATTTCTTTTTTGAAATTTTTTTTTTCGAAAATTTTTTTGAAATTTTTTTTTTCGAAATTTTTTTTGAAATTTTTTTTTTCGAAAATTTTTTAAAATTTTTTTCCAATTTTTTTTTCAATTTTTTGAAAATTTTTTTAAATTTTTTTTGAATTTTTTTTTTTTTAATTTTTTTTTTCGAAAATTTTTTTGAAATTTTTTTCCAATTTTTTTTTTTATATTTTTTTTGAAATTTTTTTTTTTTGAAATTTTTTTTTTGAAATTTTTTTTTTTGTATTTTTTTTTTGAAATTTTTTTTTTTGAAAATTTCTTTTTCGAAAATTTTTTTGAAATTTTTTTCCAATTTTTTTTTTCAATTATTTTAAAATTTTTATTTTTTATTTTTTTTTTAATTAAAAATTTTTTTTGAAAAAATTTTTTTGAATTTTTTTCCAATTTTTTTTTCAATTTTTTTAAAATTTTTTTTAAATTTTTTTTTTAAATTTTTTTTTTTGAAATTTTTTTTTTTGAAATTTTTTTTTTGAAAATTTTTTTTTGAAATTTTTTTTTTATTTTTTTTTTATTTTTTTTTTGAAAATTTTTTTTTTGAAAATTTTTTTTTTGAAATTTTTTTTTGAATTTTTTTTTCAATTTTTTTTAAAATTTTTTTTTTTATTTTTTTTAAATTTTTTTTTGAAAATTTTTTTTTTTGAAAATTTTTTTTTTGAAATTTTTTTTTTGAATCTTTTTTTCAATTTTTTTAAATTTTTTTTTAAAATTTTTTTTTAATTTTTTTTTTGAAAATTTTTTTTTTGAAATTTTTTTCCAATTTTTTTTTTCAATTTTTTTAAATTTTTTTTTGAAATTTTTTTTTTTTTTTTTTGAAATTTTTTTTTTGAAAATTTTTTTTTCGACTTTTTTTCTAAATTTTTTTGAAATTTTTTTTTTCGAAAATTTTTTTGAAAATTTTTTTTTTTGAAATTTTTTTTTTGAAATTTTTTTTTTCGAAAATTTTTTTTTCGAAAATTTTTTTGAAATTTTTTTTTTTGAAAATTTTTTTTTTGAAATTTTTTTTTTCGAAATTTTTTTTGAAATTTTTTATTTGAAAATTTTTTTTTTGAAATTTTTTTTTTTTAAATTTTTTTTTGAAATTTTTTTTTTTGAAATTTTTTTTTTGAAATTTTTTTTTGAAATTTTTTTTTTCGAAAATTTTTTTGAAATTTTTTTTTTCGAAATTTTTTTTTGAAATTTTTTTTTTCGAAAATTTTTTAAAATTTTTTTCCAATTTTTTTTTTCAATTTTTTTGAAATTTTTTTTTTCGAAATTTTTTTTTGAAATTTTTTTTTTCGAAAATTTTTTTGAAATTTTTTTTTTCGAAATTTTTTTTGAAATTTTTTTTTTCGAAAATTTTTTAAAATTTTTTTCCAATTTTTTTTTTCAATTTTTTTTAAATTTATTTTTTTTGTATTTTTTTTTGAAATTTTTTTTTTCGAAAATTTTTTTGAAATTTTTTTTTTCGAAATTTTTTTTGAAATTTTTTTTTTCAAAAATTTTTTAAAATTTTTTTCCAATTTTTTTTTTCAATTTTTTTGAAATTTTTTTTTTCGAAATTTTTTTTTGAAATTTTTTTTTTCGAAAATTTTTTTGAAATTTTTTTTTTCGAAATTTTTTTTGAAATTTTTTTTTTCGAAAATTTTTTAAAATTTTTTTCCAATTTTTTTTTCAATTTTTTTTAAATTTATTTTTTTTGTATTTTTTTTTGAAATTTTTTTTTTCGAAAATTTTTTTGAAATTTTTTTCCAATTTTTTTTTTCAATTTTTTAAAAAATTTTTTTAAATTATTTTTTTGAAATTTTTTTTGAATTTTTTTTTGAAATCTTTTTAAAAATTTTTTTAAATTATTTTTTTAAAATTTTTTTAAAATTTTTTTTTTGAAAATTTTTTTTTTGAAAATTTTTTTTTTTGAAATTTTTTTTAAATTTTTTTTAAATTTTTTTTTTGAAAATTTTTTTTTTCAATTTTTTTTTTGATTTTTTTTTTCAATTTTTTTAAAATTTTTTTTAAATTTGTTTTTTGAAATTTTTTTTTTTATATTTTTTTTTTGAAAAATTTTTTTCGAAATTTTTTTTTCGATTTTTTTTTTTGAAAATTTTTTTCGAAAATTTTTTTGAGATTTTTTTTTTTGAAATTTTTTTTTTTTTATTTTTTTTTTCAATTTTTTTTAATTTTTTTTTGAAATTTTTTTTCAATTTTTTTTAAAATTTCTTTTTTGAAATTTTTTTTTTCGAAAATTTTTTTGAAATTTTTTTTTTCGAAATTTTTTTTGAAATTTTTTTTTTCGAAAATTTTTTAAAATTTTTTTCCAATTTTTTTTTCAATTTTTTGAAAATTTTTTTAAATTTTTTTTGAATTTTTTTTTTTTTAATTTTTTTTTTCGAAAATTTTTTTGAAATTTTTTTCCAATTTTTTTTTTTATATTTTTTTTGAAATTTTTTTTTTTTGAAATTTTTTTTTTGAAATTTTTTTTTTTGTATTTTTTTTTTGAAATTTTTTTTTTTGAAAATTTCTTTTTCGAAAATTTTTTTGAAATTTTTTTCCAATTTTTTTTTCAATTATTTTAAAATTTTTATTTTTTATTTTTTTTTTAATTAAAAATTTTTTTTGAAAAAATTTTTTTGAATTTTTTTCCAATTTTTTTTTCAATTTTTTTAAAATTTTTTTTAAATTTTTTTTTTAAATTTTTTTTTTTGAAATTTTTTTTTTTGAAATTTTTTTTTTGAAAATTTTTTTTTGAAATTTTTTTTTTATTTTTTTTTAATTTTTTTTTTGAAAATTTTTTTTTTGAAAATTTTTTTTTTGAAATTTTTTTTTGAATTTTTTTTTCAATTTTTTTTAAAATTTTTTTTTTTATTTTTTTTTAATTTTTTTTTGAAAATTTTTTTTTTTGAAAATTTTTTTTTTGAAATTTTTTTTTTGAATCTTTTTTTCAATTTTTTTAAATTTTTTTTTAAAATTTTTTTTTAATTTTTTTTTTGAAAATTTTTTTTTTGAAATTTTTTTCCAATTTTTTTTTTCAATTTTTTTAAATTTTTTTTTGAAATTTTTTTTTTTTTTTTTTGAAATTTTTTTTTTGAAAATTTTTTTTTCGACTTTTTTTCTAAATTTTTTTGAAATTTTTTTTTTCGAAAATTTTTTTGAAAATTTTTTTTTTTGAAATTTTTTTTTTGAAATTTTTTTTTTCGAAAATTTTTTTTTCGAAAATTTTTTTGAAATTTTTTTTTTTGAAAATTTTTTTTTTGAAATTTTTTTTTTCGAAATTTTTTTTGAAATTTTTTATTTGAAAATTTTTTTTTTGAAATTTTTTTTTTTTAAATTTTTTTTTGAAATTTTTTTTTTTGAAATTTTTTTTTTGAAATTTTTTTTTGAAATTTTTTTTTTCGAAAATTTTTTTGAAATTTTTTTTTTCGAAATTTTTTTTTGAAATTTTTTTTTTCGAAAATTTTTTAAAATTTTTTTCCAATTTTTTTTTTCAATTTTTTTGAAATTTTTTTTTTCGAAATTTTTTTTTGAAATTTTTTTTTTCGAAAATTTTTTTGAAATTTTTTTTTTCGAAATTTTTTTTGAAATTTTTTTTTTCGAAAATTTTTTAAAATTTTTTTCCAATTTTTTTTTTCAATTTTTTTTAAATTTATTTTTTTTGTATTTTTTTTTGAAATTTTTTTTTTTGAAAATTTTTTTTTTCAATTTTTTTTTTGAATTTTTTTTTCAATTTTTTTTAAATTTTTTTTAAATTTTTTTTTTGAAATTTTTTTTTTATATTTTTTTTTTTGAAAAATTTTTTTTGAAATTTTTTTTTCGATTTTTTTTTTGAAATTTTTTTTTTTCAATTTTTTTTTGAATTTTTTTTTCAATTTTTTTTAAATTTTTTTTTTGAAAATTTTTTTTTTCAATTTTTTTTTTGAATTTTTTTTTCAATTTTTTTTTTAAAAATTTTTTTAAATTATTTTTTTAAAATTTTTTTTAAATTTTTTTTTTGAAAATTTTTTTTTTGAAAATTTTTTTTTTTGAAATTTTTTTTAAATTTTTTTTAAATTTTTTTTTTGAAAATTTTTTTTTTCAATTTTTTTTTTGAATTTTTTTTTCAATTTTTTTTAAATTTTTTTTAAATTTTTTTTTTGAAATTTTTTTTTTATATTTTTTTTTTTGAAAAATTTTTTTTGAAATTTTTTTTTCGATTTTTTTTTTGAAATTTTTTTTCGAAAATTTTTTTGAAATTTTTTTTTTTTTATTTTTTTTTTCAATTTTTTTTAATTTTTTTTTGAAATTTTTTTTCAATTTTTTTTGAAATTTTTTTTTTCGAAATTTTTTTTGAAATTTTTTTTTTTCGAAAATTTTTTAAAATTTTTTTCCAATTTTTTTTTTCAATTTTTTTTAAATTTATTTTTTTTGTATTTTTTTTTTGAAATTTTTTTTTTCGAAAATTTTTTTGAAATTTTTTTCCAATTTTTTTTTTCAATTTTTTAAAAAAATTTTTTAAATTATTTTTTTGAAATTTTTTTTGAATTTTTTTTTGAAATTTTTTTAAAAATTTTTTTAAATTATTTTTTTAAAATTTTTTTTAAATTTTTTTTTTGAAAATTTTTTTTTTGAAAATTTTTTTTTTTGAAATTTTTTTTAAATTTTTTTTAAATTTTTTTTTTGAAAATTTTTTTTTTTCAATTTTTTTTTGAATTTTTTTTTCAATTTTTTTTAAATTTTTTTTAAATTTTTTTTTTGAAATTTTTTTTTTATATTTTTTTTTTTGAAAAATTTTTTTTGAAATTTTTTTTTCGATTTTTTTTTTGAAATTTTTTTTCGAAAATTTTTTTGAAATTTTTTTTTTTTTATTTTTTTTTTCAATTTTTTTTAATTTTTTTTTGAAATTTTTTTTTTTTGAAATTTTTTTTTTTGAAATTTTTTTTTTGAAAATTTTTTTTTCGATTTTTTTTTTCAATTTTTTTTAAATTTTTTTTTTGAAAATTTTTTTTGTAATTTTTTTTTTTTGAAATTTTTTTTTTCGAAAATTTTTTTTGAAATTTTTTTCCAATTTTTTTCCAATTTTTTTTTCAATTTTTTAAAAAATTTTTTAAAATTTTTTTTTTGAAATTTTTTTTTTGTATTTTTTTTTGAAATTTTTTTGAATTTTATTTCCAATTTTTTTTTTCAATTTTTTTAAAATTTTTTTTTTGAAATTTTTTTTTTGTATTTTTTTTTTTGAAATTTTTTTTTTCGAAAATTTTTTTGAAATTTTTTTTTTTGTATTTTTTTTTTGAAATTTTTTTTTTCGAAAATTTTTTTGAAAATTTTTTTTTTTGAAATTTTTTTTTTGAAATTTTTTTTTTCGAAAATTTTTTTTTCGAAAATTTTTTTGAAATTTTTTTTTTTGAAAATTTTTTTTTTGAAATTTTTTTTTTCGAAATTTTTTTTGAAATTTTTTATTTGAAAATTTTTTTTTTGAAATTTTTTTTTTTTTAATTTTTTTTTGAAATTTTTTTTTTTGAAATTTTTTTTTTGAAATTTTTTTTTGAAATTTTTTTTTTCGAAAATTTTTTTGAAATTTTTTTTTTCGAAATTTTTTTTGAAATTTTTTTTTTCAAAAATTTTTTAAAATTTTTTTCCAATTTTTTTTTTCAATTTTTTTGAAATTTTTTTTTTCGAAATTTTTTTTTGAAATTTTTTTTTTCGAAAATTTTTTTGAAATTTTTTTTTTCGAAATTTTTTTTGAAATTTTTTTTTTCGAAAATTTTTTAAAATTTTTTTCCAATTTTTTTTTCAATTTTTTTTAAATTTATTTTTTTTGTATTTTTTTTTGAAATTTTTTTTTTCGAAAATTTTTTTGAAATTTTTTTCCAATTTTTTTTTTCAATTTTTTAAAAAATTTTTTTAAATTATTTTTTTGAAATTTTTTTTGAATTTTTTTTTGAAATCTTTTTAAAAATTTTTTTAAATTATTTTTTTAAAATTTTTTTAAAATTTTTTTTTTGAAAATTTTTTTTTTGAAAATTTTTTTTTTTGAAATTTTTTTTAAATTTTTTTTAAATTTTTTTTTTGAAAATTTTTTCAATTTTTTTTTTGATTTTTTTTTTCAATTTTTTTAAAATTTTTTTTAAATTTGTTTTTTGAAATTTTTTTTTTTATATTTTTTTTTTGAAAAATTTTTTTCGAAATTTTTTTTTCGATTTTTTTTTTTGAAAATTTTTTTCGAAAATTTTTTTGAGATTTTTTTTTTTGAAATTTTTTTTTTTTTATTTTTTTTTTCAATTTTTTTTAATTTTTTTTTGAAATTTTTTTTCAATTTTTTTTAAAATTTCTTTTTTGAAATTTTTTTTTTCGAAAATTTTTTTGAAATTTTTTTTTTCGAAATTTTTTTTGAAATTTTTTTTTTCGAAAATTTTTTAAAATTTTTTTCCAATTTTTTTTTCAATTTTTTAAAAATTTTTTTAAATTTTTTTTGAATTTTTTTTTTTTTAATTTTTTTTTTCGAAAATTTTTTTGAAATTTTTTTCCAATTTTTTTTTTTATATTTTTTTTGAAATTTTTTTTTTTTGAAATTTTTTTTTTGAAATTTTTTTTTTTGTATTTTTTTTTTGAAATTTTTTTTTTTGAAAATTTCTTTTTCGAAAATTTTTTTGAAATTTTTTTCCAATTTTTTTTTTCAATTATTTTAAAATTTTTATTTTTTATTTTTTTTTTAATTAAAAATTTTTTTTGAAAAAATTTTTTTGAATTTTTTTCCAATTTTTTTTTCAATTTTTTTAAAATTTTTTTTAAATTTTTTTTTTAAATTTTTTTTTTTGAAATTTTTTTTTTTGAAATTTTTTTTTTGAAAATTTTTTTTTGAAATTTTTTTTTTATTTTTTTTTAATTTTTTTTTTGAAAATTTTTTTTTTGAAAATTTTTTTTTTGAAATTTTTTTTTGAATTTTTTTTTCAATTTTTTTTAAAATTTTTTTTTTTATTTTTTTTAAATTTTTTTTTGAAAATTTTTTTTTTTGAAAATTTTTTTTTTGAAATTTTTTTTTTGAATCTTTTTTTCAATTTTTTTAAATTTTTTTTTAAAATTTTTTTTTAATTTTTTTTTTGAAAATTTTTTTTTTGAAATTTTTTTCCAATTTTTTTTTTCAATTTTTTTAAATTTTTTTTTGAAATTTTTTTTTTTTTTTTTTGAAATTTTTTTTTTGAAAATTTTTTTTTCGACTTTTTTTCTAAATTTTTTTGAAATTTTTTTTTTCGAAAATTTTTTTGAAAATTTTTTTTTTTGAAATTTTTTTTTTGAAATTTTTTTTTTCGAAAATTTTTTTTTCGAAAATTTTTTTGAAATTTTTTTTTTTGAAAATTTTTTTTTTGAAATTTTTTTTTTCGAAATTTTTTTTGAAATTTTTTATTTGAAAATTTTTTTTTTGAAATTTTTTTTTTTTAAATTTTTTTTTGAAATTTTTTTTTTTGAAATTTTTTTTTTGAAATTTTTTTTTGAAATTTTTTTTTTCGAAAATTTTTTTGAAATTTTTTTTTTCGAAATTTTTTTTTGAAATTTTTTTTTTCGAAAATTTTTTAAAATTTTTTTCCAATTTTTTTTTTCAATTTTTTTGAAATTTTTTTTTTCGAAATTTTTTTTGAAATTTTTTTTTTTCGAAAATTTTTTAAAATTTTTTTCCAATTTTTTTTTTCAATTTTTTTTAAATTTATTTTTTTTGTATTTTTTTTTTGAAATTTTTTTTTTCGAAAATTTTTTTGAAATTTTTTTCCAATTTTTTTTTTCAATTTTTTAAAAAAATTTTTTAAATTATTTTTTTGAAATTTTTTTTGAATTTTTTTTTGAAATTTTTTTAAAAATTTTTTTAAATTATTTTTTTTAAATTTTTTTTAAATTTTTTTTTTGAAAATTTTTTTTTTGAAAATTTTTTTTTTTGAAATTTTTTTTAAATTTTTTTTAAATTTTTTTTTTGAAAATTTTTTTTTTTCAATTTTTTTTGAATTTTTTTTTCAATTTTTTTTAAATTTTTTTTAAATTTTTTTTTTGAAATTTTTTTTTTATATTTTTTTTTTTGAAAAATTTTTTTTGAAATTTTTTTTTCGATTTTTTTTTTGAAATTTTTTTTCGAAAATTTTTTTGAAATTTTTTTTTTTTTATTTTTTTTTTCAATTTTTTTTAATTTTTTTTTGAAATTTTTTTTTTTTGAAATTTTTTTTTTTGAAATTTTTTTTTTGAAAATTTTTTTTTCGATTTTTTTTTTCAATTTTTTTTAAATTTTTTTTTTGAAAATTTTTTTTGTAATTTTTTTTTTTTGAAATTTTTTTTTTCGAAAATTTTTTTTGAAATTTTTTTCCAATTTTTTTCCAATTTTTTTTTCAATTTTTTAAAAAATTTTTTAAAATTTTTTTTTTGAAATTTTTTTTTTGTATTTTTTTTTGAAATTTTTTTGAATTTTATTTCCAATTTTTTTTTTCAATTTTTTTAAAATTTTTTTTTTGAAATTTTTTTTTTGTATTTTTTTTTTTGAAATTTTTTTTTTCGAAAATTTTTTTGAAATTTTTTTTTTTGTATTTTTTTTTTGAAATTTTTTTTTTCGAAAATTTTTTTGAAAATTTTTTTTTTTGAAATTTTTTTTTTGAAATTTTTTTTTTCGAAAATTTTTTTTTCGAAAATTTTTTTGAAATTTTTTTTTTTGAAAATTTTTTTTTTGAAATTTTTTTTTTCGAAATTTTTTTTGAAATTTTTTATTTGAAAATTTTTTTTTTGAAATTTTTTTTTTTTTAATTTTTTTTTGAAATTTTTTTTTTTGAAATTTTTTTTTTGAAATTTTTTTTTGAAATTTTTTTTTTCGAAAATTTTTTTGAAATTTTTTTTTTCGAAATTTTTTTTGAAATTTTTTTTTTCAAAAATTTTTTAAAATTTTTTTCCAATTTTTTTTTTCAATTTTTTTGAAATTTTTTTTTTCGAAATTTTTTTTTGAAATTTTTTTTTTCGAAAATTTTTTTGAAATTTTTTTTTTCGAAATTTTTTTTGAAATTTTTTTTTTCGAAAATTTTTTAAAATTTTTTTCCAATTTTTTTTTCAATTTTTTTTAAATTTATTTTTTTTGTATTTTTTTTTGAAATTTTTTTTTTCGAAAATTTTTTTGAAATTTTTTTCCAATTTTTTTTTTCAATTTTTTAAAAAATTTTTTTAAATTATTTTTTTGAAATTTTTTTTGAATTTTTTTTTGAAATCTTTTTAAAAATTTTTTTAAATTATTTTTTTAAAATTTTTTTAAAATTTTTTTTTTGAAAATTTTTTTTTTGAAAATTTTTTTTTTTGAAATTTTTTTTAAATTTTTTTTAAATTTTTTTTTTGAAAATTTTTTTTTTCAATTTTTTTTTTGATTTTTTTTTTCAATTTTTTTAAAATTTTTTTTAAATTTGTTTTTTGAAATTTTTTTTTTTATATTTTTTTTTTGAAAAATTTTTTTCGAAATTTTTTTTTCGATTTTTTTTTTTGAAAATTTTTTTCGAAAATTTTTTTGAGATTTTTTTTTTTGAAATTTTTTTTTTTTTATTTTTTTTTTCAATTTTTTTTAATTTTTTTTTGAAATTTTTTTTCAATTTTTTTTAAAATTTCTTTTTTGAAATTTTTTTTTTCGAAAATTTTTTTGAAATTTTTTTTTTCGAAATTTTTTTTGAAATTTTTTTTTTCGAAAATTTTTTAAAATTTTTTTCCAATTTTTTTTTCAATTTTTTGAAAATTTTTTTAAATTTTTTTTGAATTTTTTTTTTTTTAATTTTTTTTTTCGAAAATTTTTTTGAAATTTTTTTCCAATTTTTTTTTTTATATTTTTTTTGAAATTTTTTTTTTTTGAAATTTTTTTTTTGAAATTTTTTTTTTTGTATTTTTTTTTTGAAATTTTTTTTTTTGAAAATTTCTTTTTCGAAAATTTTTTTGAAATTTTTTTCCAATTTTTTTTTTCAATTATTTTAAAATTTTTATTTTTTATTTTTTTTTTAATTAAAAATTTTTTTTGAAAAAATTTTTTTGAATTTTTTTCCAATTTTTTTTTCAATTTTTTTAAAATTTTTTTTAAATTTTTTTTTTAAATTTTTTTTTTTGAAATTTTTTTTTTTGAAATTTTTTTTTTGAAAATTTTTTTTTGAAATTTTTTTTTTATTTTTTTTTAATTTTTTTTTTGAAAATTTTTTTTTTGAAAATTTTTTTTTTGAAATTTTTTTTTGAATTTTTTTTTCAATTTTTTTTAAAATTTTTTTTTTTATTTTTTTTAAATTTTTTTTTGAAAATTTTTTTTTTTGAAAATTTTTTTTTTGAAATTTTTTTTTTGAATCTTTTTTTCAATTTTTTTAAATTTTTTTTTAAAATTTTTTTTTAATTTTTTTTTTGAAAATTTTTTTTTTGAAATTTTTTTCCAATTTTTTTTTTCAATTTTTTTAAATTTTTTTTTGAAATTTTTTTTTTTTTTTTTTGAAATTTTTTTTTTGAAAATTTTTTTTTCGACTTTTTTTCTAAATTTTTTTGAAATTTTTTTTTTCGAAAATTTTTTTGAAAATTTTTTTTTTTGAAATTTTTTTTTTGAAATTTTTTTTTTCGAAAATTTTTTTTTCGAAAATTTTTTTGAAATTTTTTTTTTTGAAAATTTTTTTTTTGAAATTTTTTTTTTCGAAATTTTTTTTGAAATTTTTTATTTGAAAATTTTTTTTTTGAAATTTTTTTTTTTTAAATTTTTTTTTGAAATTTTTTTTTTTGAAATTTTTTTTTTGAAATTTTTTTTTGAAATTTTTTTTTTCGAAAATTTTTTTGAAATTTTTTTTTTCGAAATTTTTTTTTGAAATTTTTTTTTTCGAAAATTTTTTAAAATTTTTTTCCAATTTTTTTTTTCAATTTTTTTGAAATTTTTTTTTTCGAAATTTTTTTTTGAAATTTTTTTTTTCGAAAATTTTTTTGAAATTTTTTTTTTCGAAATTTTTTTTGAAATTTTTTTTTTCGAAAATTTTTTAAAATTTTTTTCCAATTTTTTTTTTCAATTTTTTTTAAATTTATTTTTTTTGTATTTTTTTTTGAAATTTTTTTTTTCGAAAATTTTTTTGAAATTTTTTTTTTCGAAATTTTTTTTGAAATTTTTTTTTTCAAAAATTTTTTAAAATTTTTTTCCAATTTTTTTTTTCAATTTTTTTGAAATTTTTTTTTTCGAAATTTTTTTTTGAAATTTTTTTTTTCGAAAATTTTTTTGAAATTTTTTCTTTCGAAATTTTTTTTGAAATTTTTTTTTTCGAAAATTTTTTAAAATTTTTTTCCAATTTTTTTTTCAATTTTTTTTAAATTTATTTTTTTTGTATTTTTTTTTGAAATTTTTTTTTTCGAAAATTTTTTTGAAATTTTTTTCCAATTTTTTTTTTCAATTTTTTAAAAAATTTTTTTAAATTATTTTTTTGAAATTTTTTTTGAATTTTTTTTTGAAATCTTTTTAAAAATTTTTTTAAATTATTTTTTTAAAATTTTTTTAAAATTTTTTTTTTGAAAATTTTTTTTTTGAAAATTTTTTTTTTTGAAATTTTTTTTAAATTTTTTTTAAATTTTTTTTTTGAAAATTTTTTTTTTCAATTTTTTTTTTGATTTTTTTTTTCAATTTTTTTAAAATTTTTTTTAAATTTGTTTTTTGAAATTTTTTTTTTTATATTTTTTTTTTGAAAAATTTTTTTCGAAATTTTTTTTTCGATTTTTTTTTTTGAAAATTTTTTTCGAAAATTTTTTTGAGATTTTTTTTTTTGAAATTTTTTTTTTTTTATTTTTTTTTTCAATTTTTTTTAATTTTTTTTTGAAATTTTTTTTCAATTTTTTTTAAAATTTCTTTTTTGAAATTTTTTTTTTCGAAAATTTTTTTGAAATTTTTTTTTTCGAAATTTTTTTTGAAATTTTTTTTTTCGAAAATTTTTTAAAATTTTTTTCCAATTTTTTTTTCAATTTTTTGAAAATTTTTTTAAATTTTTTTTGAATTTTTTTTTTTTTAATTTTTTTTTTCGAAAATTTTTTTGAAATTTTTTTCCAATTTTTTTTTTTATATTTTTTTTGAAATTTTTTTTTTTTGAAATTTTTTTTTTGAAATTTTTTTTTTTGTATTTTTTTTTTGAAATTTTTTTTTTTGAAAATTTCTTTTTCGAAAATTTTTTTGAAATTTTTTTCCAATTTTTTTTTTCAATTATTTTAAAATTTTTATTTTTTATTTTTTTTTTAATTAAAAATTTTTTTTGAAAAAATTTTTTTGAATTTTTTTCCAATTTTTTTTTCAATTTTTTTAAAATTTTTTTTAAATTTTTTTTTTAAATTTTTTTTTTTGAAATTTTTTTTTTTGAAATTTTTTTTTTGAAAATTTTTTTTTGAAATTTTTTTTTTATTTTTTTTTAATTTTTTTTTTGAAAATTTTTTTTTTGAAAATTTTTTTTTTGAAATTTTTTTTTGAATTTTTTTTTCAATTTTTTTTAAAATTTTTTTTTTTATTTTTTTTAAATTTTTTTTTGAAAATTTTTTTTTTTGAAAATTTTTTTTTTGAAATTTTTTTTTTGAATCTTTTTTTCAATTTTTTTAAATTTTTTTTTAAAATTTTTTTTTAATTTTTTTTTTGAAAATTTTTTTTTTGAAATTTTTTTCCAATTTTTTTTTTCAATTTTTTTAAATTTTTTTTTGAAATTTTTTTTTTTTTTTTTTGAAATTTTTTTTTTGAAAATTTTTTTTTCGACTTTTTTTCTAAATTTTTTTGAAATTTTTTTTTTCGAAAATTTTTTTGAAAATTTTTTTTTTTGAAATTTTTTTTTTGAAATTTTTTTTTTCGAAAATTTTTTTTTCGAAAATTTTTTTGAAATTTTTTTTTTTGAAAATTTTTTTTTTGAAATTTTTTTTTTCGAAATTTTTTTTGAAATTTTTTATTTGAAAATTTTTTTTTTGAAATTTTTTTTTTTTAAATTTTTTTTTGAAATTTTTTTTTTTGAAATTTTTTTTTTGAAATTTTTTTTTGAAATTTTTTTTTTCGAAAATTTTTTTGAAATTTTTTTTTTCGAAATTTTTTTTTGAAATTTTTTTTTTCGAAAATTTTTTAAAATTTTTTTCCAATTTTTTTTTTCAATTTTTTTGAAATTTTTTTTTTCGAAATTTTTTTTTGAAATTTTTTTTTTCGAAAATTTTTTTGAAATTTTTTTTTTCGAAATTTTTTTTGAAATTTTTTTTTTCGAAAATTTTTTAAAATTTTTTTCCAATTTTTTTTTTCAATTTTTTTTAAATTTATTTTTTTTGTATTTTTTTTTGAAATTTTTTTTTCGAAAATTTTTTTGAAATTTTTTTCCAATTTTTTTTTTCAAATTTTTTAAAAAATTTTTTTAAATTATTTTTTTGAAATTTTTTTTGAATTTTTTTTTGAAATCTTTTTAAAAATTTTTTTAAATTATTTTTTTAAAATTTTTTTAAAATTTTTTTTTTGAAAATTTTTTTTTTGAAAATTTTTTTTTTTGAAATTTTTTTTAAATTTTTTTTTGGAAAATTTTTTTTTTCAATTTTTTTTTTTAATTTTTTTTTCAATTTTTTTAAAATTTTTTTTAAATTTGTTTTTTGAAATTTTTTTTTTTATATTTTTTTTTTGAAAAATTTTTTTCGAAATTTTTTTTTCGATTTTTTTTTTTGAAATTTTTTTTCGAAAATTTTTTTGAGATTTTTTTTTTTGAAATTTTTTTTTTTTTATTTTTTTTTTCAATTTTTTTTAATTTTTTTTTGAAATTTTTTTTCAATTTTTTTTAAAATTTCTTTTTTGAAATTTTTTTTTTCGAAAATTTTTTTGAAATTTTTTTCCAATTTTTTTAAATTTTTTTTTGAAATTTTTTTTTTTTGAAATTTTTTTTTTGAAATTTTTTTTTTGAAAATTTTTTTTTCGATTTTTTTTTTCAATTTTTTTTAAATTTTTTTTTTGAAAATTTTTTTTGGAAATTTTTTTTTTGAAATTTCTTTTTTCGAAAATTTTTTTTGAAATTTTTTTTTTTGAAAATTTTTTTTTTGAAAATTTTTTTTTTGAAATTTTTTTTTTCGAAATTTTTTTTGAAATTTTTTATTTGAAAATTTTTTTTTTGAAATTTTTTTTTTTTTTATTTTTTTTTGAAATTTTTTTTTTTGAAATTTTTTTTTTGAAATTTTTTTTTGAAATTTTTTTTTCGAAAATTTTTTTGAAATTTTTTTTTTCGAAATTTTTTTTGAAATTTTTTTTTTCAAAAATTTTTTAAAATTTTTTTCCAATTTTTTTTTTCAATTTTTTTGAAATTTTTTTTTTCGAAATTTTTTTTTGAAATTTTTTTTTTCGAAAATTTTTTTGAAATTTTTTTTTTCGAAATTTTTTTTGAAATTTTTTTTTTCGAAAATTTTTTAAAATTTTTTTCCAATTTTTTTTTCAATTTTTTTTAAATTTATTTTTTTTGTATTTTTTTTTGAAATTTTTTTTTTCGAAAATTTTTTTGAAATTTTTTTCCAATTTTTTTTTTCAATTTTTTAAAAAATTTTTTTAAATTATTTTTTTGAAATTTTTTTTGAATTTTTTTTTGAAATCTTTTTAAAAATTTTTTTAAATTATTTTTTTAAAATTTTTTTAAAATTTTTTTTTTGAAAATTTTTTTTTTGAAAATTTTTTTTTTTGAAATTTTTTTTAAATTTTTTTTAAATTTTTTTTTTGAAAATTTTTTTTTTCAATTTTTTTTTTGAATTTTTTTTTCAATTTTTTTAAAATTTTTTTTAAATTTGTTTTTTGAAATTTTTTTTTTTATATTTTTTTTTTGAAAAATTTTTTTCGAAATTTTTTTTTCGATTTTTTTTTTTGAAAATTTTTTTCGAAAATTTTTTTGAGATTTTTTTTTTTGAAATTTTTTTTTTTTTATTTTTTTTTTCAATTTTTTTTAATTTTTTTTTGAAATTTTTTTGAAATTTTTTTTAAAATTTCTTTTTTGAAATTTTTTTTTTCGAAAATTTTTTTGAAATTTTTTTCCAATTTTTTTAAATTTTTTTTTGAAATTTTTTTTTTTTGAAATTTTTTTTTTTGAAATTTTTTTTTTGAAAATTTTTTTTTCGATTTTTTTTTTCAATTTTTTTTTTGAAAATTTTTTTTGGAAATTTTTTTTTTGAAATTTTTTTTTTCGAAAATTTTTTTTGAAATTTTTTTCCAATTTTTTTAAAATTTTTTTTTCGAAATTTTTTTGAAATTTTTTTCCAATTTTTTTTTCAATTTTTTTTAAATTTTTTTTTTAATTTTTTTTTTGAAATTTTTTTTTTGTATTTTTTTTTTTGAAATTTTTTTTTTCGAAAATTTTTTTGAAATTTTTTTTTTTTGTATTTTTTTTTTGAAATTTTTTTTTTCGAAAATTTTTTTGAAATTTTTTTTTTTGAAAATTTTTTTTTTTTAAATTTTTTTTTTGAAATTTTTTTTTTCGAAAATTTTTTTGAAATTTTTTTTTTGAAAATTTTTTTTTTTGAAATTTTTTTTGAAATTTTTTTTTGAAATTTTTTTTTTGAAATTTTTTTTTTCGAAAATTTTTTTGAAATTTTTTTCCAATTTTTTTTTTCAATTTTTTAAAAAAATTTTTAAATTTTTTTTTTGAATTTTTTTTTTTTTTAATTTTGTTTTTCGAAAATTTTTTTGAAAATTTTTTTTTTTGAAATTTTTTTTTTGAAATTTTTTTTTTCGAAAATTTTTTTGAAATTTTTTTTTTGAAAATTTTTTTTTTTGAAATTTTTTTTTTGAAATTTTTTTTTGAAATTTTTTTTTTCGAAAATTTTTTTGAAATTTTTTTTTTTGAAAATTTTTTTTTCGAAATTTTTTTTGGAATTTTTTTTTTGAAAATTTTTTTTTTTGAAATTTTTTTTTTTTAATTTTTTTTTTGAAATTTTTTTTTTTGAAATTTTTTTTTTGAAATTTTTTTTTGAAATTTTTTTTTTCGAAAATTTTTTTGAAATTTTTTTTTTCGAAAATTTTTTGAAATTTTTTTCCAATTTTTTTTTTCAATTTTTTTAAATTTTTTTTTTAAATTTTTTTTTTTTTAATTTTTTTTTTGAAATTTTTTTTTTGAAAATTTTTTTTTCGATTTTTTTTTTCAATTTTTTTTTAAATTTTTTTTTTGAAAATTTTTTTTGAAATTTATTTTTTTAAATTTTTTTTTTGAAAATTTTTTTTTTCAATTTTTTTTTTCAATTTTTTAAAATTTTTTTTAAATTTTTTTTGAATTTTTTTTTTTTTAATTTTTTTTTTCGAAAATTTTTTTGAAATTTTTTTCCAATTTTTTTTTTTATATTTTTTTTGAAATTTTTTTTTTTTGAAATTTTTTTTTTGAAATTTTTTTTTTTGTATTTTTTTTTTGAAATTTTTTTTTTTGAAAATTTCTTTTTCGAAAATTTTTTTGAAATTTTTTTCCAATTTTTTTTTTCAATTTTTTTAAAATTTTTTTTTTTATTTTTTTTTTAATTAAAAATTTTTTTTGAAAAAATTTTTTTGAATTTTTTTCCAATTTTTTTTTCAATTTTTTTAAAATTTTTTTTAAATTTTTTTTTTAAATTTTTTTTTTTTGAAATTTTTTTTTTTGAAATTTTTTTTTTGAAAATTTTTTTTTGAAATTTTTTTTTTATTTTTTTTTTAATTTTTTTTTTGAAAATTTTTTTTTTGAAAATTTTTTTTTTGAAATTTTTTTTTGAATTTTTTTTTCAATTTTTTTAAAAATTTTTTTTTTTATTTTTTTTAAATTTTTTTTTGAAAATTTTTTTTTTTGAAAATTTTTTTTTTGAAATTTTTTTTTTGAATCTTTTTTTCAATTTTTTTTAAATTTTTTTTTAAAATTTTTTTTAAATTTTTTTTTTGAAAATTTTTTTTTTGAAATTTTTTTTTCGAAAATGTTTTTGAAATTTTTTTCCAATTTTTTTTTTCAATTTTTTTAAATTTTTTTTTGAAATTTTTTTTTTTTTTTTTTGAAATTTTTTTTTTGAAAATTTTTTTTTCGACTTTTTTTCTAAATTTTTTTGAAATTTTTTTTTTCGAAAATTTTTTTGAAAATTTTTTTTTTTGAAATTTTTCTTTTGAAATTTTTTTTTTCGAAAATTTTTTTTTCGAAAATTTTTTTGAAATTTTTTTTTTTGAAAATTTTTTTTTTGAAATTTTTTTTTTCGAAATTTTTTTTGAAATTTTTTATTTGAAAATTTTTTTTTTGAAATTTTTTTTTTTTAAATTTTTTTTTGAAATTTTTTTTTTTGAAATTTTTTTTTTGAAATTTTTTTTTGAAATTTTTTTTTTCGAAAATTTTTTTGAAATTTTTTTTTTCGAAATTTTTTTTTGAAATTTTTTTTTTCGAAAATTTTTTAAAATTTTTTTCCAATTTTTTTTTTCAATTTTTTTGAAATTTTTTTTTTCGAAATTTTTTTTTGAAATTTTTTTTTTCGAAAATTTTTTTGAAATTTTTTTTTTCGAAATTTTTTTCGAAAATTTTTTAAAATTTTTTTCCAATTTTTTTTTTCAATTTTTTTTAAATTTATTTTTTTTGTATTTTTTTTTGAAATTTTTTTTTTCGAAAATTTTTTTGAAATTTTTTTCCAATTTTTTTTTTCAATTTTTTAAAAAAAATTTTTAAATTATTTTTTTGAAATTTTTTTTGAATTTTTTTTTGAAATCTTTTTAAAAATTTTTTTAAATTATTTTTTTAAAATTTTTTTAAAATTTTTTTTTTGAAAATTTTTTTTTTGAAAATTTTTTTTTTTGAAATTTTTTTTAAATTTTTTTTAAATTTTTTTTTGGAAAATTTTTTTTTTCAATTTTTTTTTTCAATTTTTTTTTCAATTTTTTAAAAATTTTTTTTAAATTTGTTTTTTGAAATTTTTTTTTTTATATTTTTTTTTTGAAAAATTTTTTTCGAAATTTTTTTTTCGATTTTTTTTTTTGAAATTTTTTTTCGAAAATTTTTTTGAGATTTTTTTTTTTGAAATTTTTTTTTTTTTATTTTTTTTTTCAATTTTTTTTAATTTTTTTTTGAAATTTTTTTTCAATTTTTTTTAAAATTTCTTTTTTGAAATTTTTTTTTTCGAAAATTTTTTTGAAATTTTTTTCCAATTTTTTTAAATTTTTTTTTGAAATTTTTTTTTTTTGAAATTTTTTTTTTTGAAATTTTTTTTTTGAAAATTTTTTTTTCGATTTTTTTTTTCAATTTTTTTTAAATTTTTTTTTTGAAAATTTTTTTTGGAAATTTTTTTTTTGAAATTTCTTTTTTCGAAAATTTTTTTTGAAATTTTTTTCCAATTTTTTTTTCAATTTTTTTTAAATTTTTTTTTTAATTTTTTTTTTGAAATTTTTTTTTTTGTATTTTTTTTTTTGAAATTTTTTTTTTCGAA
This sequence comes from Chrysolina oricalcia, assembly GCA_944452925.2. NCBI lineage: Eukaryota > Metazoa > Arthropoda > Insecta > Coleoptera > Chrysomelidae > Chrysolina > Chrysolina oricalcia. The sequence continues at coordinate 38,841,690 of OX101812.2, forward strand.
AATTTTTTTGAAATTTTTTTTTTTTGTATTTTTTTTTTGAAATTTTTTTTTTCGAAAATTTTTTTGAAATTTTTTTTTTTTTAAATTTTTTTTTTGAAATTTTTTTTTCGAAAATTTTTTTGAAATTTTTTTTTTGAAAATTTTTTTTTTTGAAATTTTTTTTTGAAATTTTTTTTTGAAATTTTTTTTTTCGAAAATTTTTTTGAAATTTTTTTCCAATTTTTTTTTTCAATTTTTTAAAAAAATTTTTAAATTTTGTTTTTGAATTTTTTTTTTTTTTAATTTTGTTTTTCGAAAATTTTTTTGAAAATTTTTTTTTTTGAAATTTTTTTTTTGAAATTTTTTTTTTCGAAAATTTTTTTGAAATTTTTTTTTTGAAAATTTTTTTTTTTGAAATTTTTTTTTTGAAATTTTTTTTTGAAATTTTTTTTTTCGAAAATTTTTTTGAAATTTTTTTTTTTGAAAATTTTTTTTTCGAAATTTTTTTTGGAATTTTTTTTTTGAAAATTTTTTTTTTTGAAATTTTTTTTTTTTAATTTTTTTTTTGAAATTTTTTTTTTTGAAATTTTTTTTTTCAATTTTTTAAAATTTTTTTAAAATTTTTTTTGAATTTTTTTTTTTTTAATTTTTTTTTTCGAAAATTTTTTTGAAATTTTTTTCCAATTTTTTTTTTTATATTTTTTTTGAAATTTTTTTTTTTTAAATTTTTTTTTTGAAATTTTTTTTTTGTATTTTTTTTTGAAATTTTTTTTTTTGAAAATTTCTTTTTCGAAAATTTTTTTGAAATTTTTTTCCAATTTTTTTTTTCAATTTTTTAAA
>OX101812.2:38845008-38855008 GCA_944452925.2 Chrysolina oricalcia
GAAATTTGTTTTTTCGAAAATTTTTTTGAAATTTTTTTCCAATTTTTTTTTTTCAATTTTTTAAAAATTTTTTTTAAATTATTTTTTTGAAATTTCTTTTGAATTTTTTTTTTGAAATTTTTTTTTTGAAATTTTTTTTTTTTGAAATTTTTTTTTTATTTTTTTAAAATTTTTTTTTTATTTTTTTAAAATTTTTTTTTTGAAAATTTTTTTTTCGATTTTTTTTTCAATTTTTTTTAAAATATTTTTTTTGAAATGTTTTTTTTGAAATTTTTTTTTTGAAATTTTTTTTTTGAAATTTTTTTTTTATTTTTTTTTAATTTTTTTTTTGAAAATTTTTTTTTTGAAAATTTTTTTTTTGAAATTTTTTTTTTGAATTTTTTTTTCAATTTTTTTAAAAATTTTTTTTTTTATTTTTTTTAAATTTTTTTTTGAAATTTTTTTTTTTGAAATTTTTTTTTTGAAATTTTTTTTTTGAATCTTTTTTTTTTGAAATTTTTTTTTTTTAATTTTTTTTTTGAAATTTTTTTTTTAAATTTTTTTTTTGAAATTTTTTTTTTGAAATTTTTTTTTTGAAATTTTTTTTTTGAAATTTTTTTTTGAAATTTTTTTTTTCGAAAATTTTTTTGAAATTTTTTTTTTCGAAATTTTTTTTGAAATTTTTTTTTTCGAAAATTTTTTAAAATTTTTTTCCAATTTTTTTTTTCAATTTTTTTTAAATTTATTTTTTTTGTATTTTTTTTTTGAAATTTGTTTTTTCGAAAATTTTTTTGAAATTTTTTTCCAATTTTTTTTTTTCAATTTTTTAAAAATTTTTTTTAAATTATTTTTTTGAAATTTCTTTTGAATTTTTTTTTTGAAATTTTTTTTTTGAAATTTTTTTTTTTTGAAATTTTTTTTTTATTTTTTTGAAATTTTTTTTTTATTTTTTTAAAATTTTTTTTTTTGAAAATTTTTTTTTCGATTTTTTTTTTCAATTTTTTTTAAAATATTTTTTTTGAAATGTTTTTTTTGAAATTTTTTTTTTGAAATTTTTTTTTTGAAATTTTTTTTTTATTTTTTTTTAATTTTTTTTTTGAAAATTTTTTTTTTGAAAATTTTTTTTTTGAAATTTTTTTTTTGAATTTTTTTTTCAATTTTTTTAAAAATTTTTTTTTTTATTTTTTTTAAATTTTTTTTTGAAATTTTTTTTTTTGAAATTTTTTTTTTATTTTTTTTTAATTTTTTTTTTGAAAATTTTTTTTTTGAAAATTTTTTTTTTGAAATTTTTTTTTTGAATTTTTTTTTCAATTTTTTTTAAAATTTTTTTTTTTTAATTTTTTTAAAATTTTTTTTTTGAAAATTTTTTTTTTGAAATTTTTTTTTTCGAAAATTTTTTTGAAATTTTTTTCCAATTTTTTTTTTCAATTTTTTTAAATTTTTTTTTGAAATTTTTTTTTTTTTTTTTTTTTTTTGAAATTTTTTTTTTGAAAATTTTTTTTTCGATTTTTTTTTTCAATTTTTTTTAAAATTTTTTTTTTGAAAATTTTTTTTTGAAATTTTTTTTTTGAAAATTTTTTTTTCGATTTTTTTTTTCAATTTTTTTTAAAATTTTTTTTTTGAAAATTTTTTTTTGAAATTTTTTTTTTGAAATTTTTTTTTTTATTTTTTTTAAATTTTTTTTTTGAAAATTTTTTTTTTGAAAATTTTTTTTTTGAAATTTTTTTTTCAATTTTTTTTAAAATTTTTTTTTTTAAATTTTTTTTAAATTTTTTTTTTGAAAATTTTTTTTTTGAAATTTTTTTTTTCGAAAATTTTTTTTGAAATTTTTTTCCAATTTTTTTAAAATTTTTTTTTGAATTTTTTTTTTTTTTTAATTTTTTTTTTTGAAATTTTTTTTTTCGAAATTTTTTTGAAATTTTTTTCCAATTTTTTTTTCAATTTTTTTAAAATTTTTTTTAAATTTTTTTTTTGAAATTTTTTTTTTGTATTTTTTTTTTGAAATTTTTTTGAATTTTATTTCCAATTTTTTTTTTCAATTTTTTTAAAATTTTTTTTTTGAAATTTTTTTTTTGTATTTTTTTTTTTGAAATCTTTTTTTTCGAAAATTTTTTTGAAATTTTTTTTTTTGTATTTTTTTTTTTGAATTTTTTTTTTTTCGAAAATTTTTTTGAAAATTTTTTTTTTTGAAATTTTTTTTTTGAAATTTTTTTTTTCGAAAATTTTTTTGAAATTTTTTTTTTTGAAAATTTTTTTTTTGAAATTTTTTTTTTCGAAATTTTTTTTGAAATTTTTTATTTGAAAATTTTTTTTTTGAAATTTTTTTTTTTAATTTTTTTTTGAAATTTTTTTTTTGAAATTTTTTTGAAATTTTTTTTTTCGAAATTTTTTTTGAAATTTTTTTTGAAATTTTTTTTTTCGAAATTTTTTTTTTGAAAATTTTTTTTTTGAAATTTTTTTCCAATTTTTTTTTAAATTGTTTTGAAATTTTTTTTTTGAAATTTTTTTTTTGTATTTTTTTTTTGAAATTTTTTTTTTGAAAATTTTTTTTTTGAAATTTTTTTCCAATTTTTTTTTTCAATTTATTTAAAATTTTTTTTTTAATTTTTTAAAAAATTTTTTTGAAAAATTTTTTTTGAAATTTTTTTTTTCGAAAATTTTTTTGAAATTTTTTTTTTTGAAAATTTTTTTTTTTAAATTTTTTTTTTTGAAATTTTTTTCCAATTTTTTTTTTCAATTTTTTTAAAATTTTTTTGAAATTTTTTTTTTGAAATTTTTTTTTTTGAAATTTTTTTCCAATTTTTTTTTTCAATTTTTTTTAATTTTTTTTTGAAATTTTTTTTTTTTGAAATTTTTTTTTTTGAAATTTTTTTTTTCGAAATTTTTTTGAAATTTTTTTCCAATTTTTTTTTCAATTTTTTTAAAATTTTTGTTAAATTTTTTTTTTGAAATTTTTTTTTTTTGTATTTTTTTTTTGAAATTTTTTTTTTCGAAAATTTTTTTGAAATTATTTTTTTTTGAAAATTTTTTTTTTGAAATTTTTTTTTAAAATTTTTTTTAAATTTTTTTTTTGAAATTTTTTTTTTTTGTATTTTTTTTTTTGAAATTTTTGTTTTCGAAAATTTTTTTGAAATTATTTTTTTTTGAAATTTTTTTTTTTGAAAATTTTTTTTTGAAATTTTTTTTTTGAAATTTTTTTTTTTGAAATTTTTTTTTTCGAAAATTTTTTTAAAAATTTTTTTTGAAATTTTTTTTTTTAAATTTTTTTTTTATTTTTTTTAAATTTTTTTTTTGAAAATTTTTTTTTTGAAATTTTTTTTTTGAATTTTTTTTTCAATTTTTTTAAAAATTTTTTTTTTTATTTTTTTTTTATTTTTTTTGAAATTTTTTTTGAAATTTTTTTTCAATTTTTTTAAAAATTTTTTTAAATTTTTTTTTTGAAATTTTTTTTTTGAAATTTTTTTTTTCGAAAATTTTTTTTTCGAAAATTTTTTTGAAATTTTTTTTTTTGAAAATTTTTTTTTTGAAATTTTTTTTTTCGAAATTTTTTTTGAAATTTTTTATTTGAAAATTTTTTTTTTGAAATTTTTTTTTTTAATTTTTTTTTGAAATTTTTTTTTTGAAATTTTTTTTTGAAATTTTTTTTTTCGAAATTTTTTTTGAAATTTTTTTTGAAATTTTTTTTTTCGAAATTTTTTTTTTGAAAATTTTTTTTTTGAAATTTTTTTCCAATTTTTTTTTAAATTTTTTTGAAATTTTTTTTTTGAAATTTTTTTTTTGTATTTTTTTTTTGAAATTTTTTTTTTGAAAATTTTTTTTTTGAAATTTTTTTCCAATTTTTTTTTTCAATTTATTTAAAATTTTTTTTTTAATTTTTTAAAAAATTTTTTTGAAAAATTTTTTTTGAAATTTTTTTTTTCGAAAATTTTTTTGAAATTTTTTTTTTTGAAAATTTTTTTTTTTAAATTTTTTTTTTTGAAATTTTTTTCCAATTTTTTTTTTCAATTTTTTTAAAATTTTTTTGAAATTTTTTTTTTGAAATTTTTTTTTTTGAAATTTTTTTCCAATTTTTTTTTTCAATTTTTTTTAATTTTTTTTTGAAATTTTTTTTTTTTGAAATTTTTTTTTTTGAAATTTTTTTTTTCGAAATTTTTTTGAAATTTTTTTCCAATTTTTTTTTCAATTTTTTTAAAATTTTTGTTAAATTTTTTTTTTGAAATTTTTTTTTTTTGTATTTTTTTTTTTGAAATTTTTTTTTTCGAAAATTTTTTTGAAATTATTTTTTTTTGATAATTTTTTTTTTGAAATTTTTTTTTAAAATTTTTTTTAAATTTTTTTTTTGAAATTTTTTTTTTTTGTATGTTTTTTTTTGAAATTTTTGTTTTCGAAAATTTTTTTGAAATTATTTTTTTTTGAAATTTTTTTTTTTGAAAATTTTTTTTTGAAATTTTTTTTTTGAAATTTTTTTTTTTGAAATTTTTTTTTTCGAAAATTTTTTTAAAAATTTTTTTTGAAATTTTTTTTTTTAAATTTTTTTTTTATTTTTTTTAAATTTTTTTTTTGAAAATTTTTTTTTTGAAATTTTTTTTTTGAATTTTTTTTTCAATTTTTTTAAAAATTTTTTTTTTTATTTTTTTTTTATTTTTTTTGAAATTTTTTTTGAAATTTTTTTTCAATTTTTTTAAAAATTTTTTTAAATTTTTTTTTTGAAATTTTTTTTTTGAAATTTTTTTTTTCGAAAATTTTTTTTTCGAAAATTTTTTTGAAATTTTTTTTTTTGAAAATTTTTTTTTTGAAATTTTTTTTTTCGAAATTTTTTTTGAAATTTTTTATTTGAAAATTTTTTTTTTGAAATTTTTTTTTTTAATTTTTTTTTGAAATTTTTTTTTTGAAATTTTTTTTTGAAATTTTTTTTTTCGAAATTTTTTTTGAAATTTTTTTTGAAATTTTTTTTTTCGAAATTTTTTTTTTGAAAATTTTTTTTTTGAAATTTTTTTCCAATTTTTTTTTAAATTTTTTTGAAATTTTTTTTTTGAAATTTTTTTTTTGTATTTTTTTTTTGAAATTTTTTTTTTGAAAATTTTTTTTTTGAAATTTTTTTCCAATTTTTTTTTTCAATTTATTTAAAATTTTTTTTTTAATTTTTTAAAAAATTTTTTTGAAAAATTTTTTTTGAAATTTTTTTTTTCGAAAATTTTTTTGAAATTTTTTTTTTTGAAAATTTTTTTTTTTAAATTTTTTTTTTTGAAATTTTTTTCCAATTTTTTTTTTCAATTTTTTTAAAATTTTTTTGAAATTTTTTTTTTGAAATTTTTTTTTTTGAAATTTTTTTCCAATTTTTTTTTTCAATTTTTTTTAATTTTTTTTTGAAATTTTTTTTTTTTGAAATTTTTTTTTTTGAAATTTTTTTTTTCGAAATTTTTTTGAAATTTTTTTCCAATTTTTTTTTCAATTTTTTTAAAATTTTTGTTAAATTTTTTTTTTGAAATTTTTTTTTTTTGTATTTTTTTTTTTGAAATTTTTTTTTTCGAAAATTTTTTTGAAATTATTTTTTTTTGATAATTTTTTTTTTGAAATTTTTTTTTTAAATTTTTTTTAAATTTTTTTTTTGAAATTTTTTTTTTTGTATTTTTTTTTTTGAAATTTTTGTTTTCGAAAATTTTTTTGAAATTATTTTTTTTTGAAATTTTTTTTTTTGAAAATTTTTTTTTGAAATTTTTTTTTTGAAATTTTTTTTTTTGAAATTTTTTTTTTCGAAAATTTTTTTAAAAATTTTTTTTGAAATTTTTTTTTTTAAATTTTTTTTTTATTTTTTTTAAATTTTTTTTTTGAAAATTTTTTTTTTGAAATTTTTTTTTTGAATTTTTTTTTCAATTTTTTTAAAAATTTTTTTTTTTATTTTTTTTTTATTTTTTTTGAAATTTTTTTTGAAATTTTTTTTCAATTTTTTTAAAAAATTTTTTAAATTTTTTTTTTGAAATTTTTTTTGAATTTTTTTTTTGAAATTTTTTTTTTTGAAATTTTTTTTTTGAATTTTTTTTTCAATTTTTTTTAAAATTTTTTTAAATTATTTTTTTGAAATTTTTTTGAAATTTTTTTTTTAAATTTTTTTTTTATTTTTTTTAAATTTTTTTTTTGAAAATTTTTTTTTTGAAATTTTTTTTTTGAATTTTTTTTTCAATTTTTTTAAAAATTTTTTTTTTTTATTTTTTTTTTATTTTTTTTGAAATTTTTTTTGAAATTTTTTTTCAATTTTTTTAAAAATTTTTTTAAATTTTTTTTTTGAAATTTTTTTTGAATTTTTTTTTTGAAATTTTTTTTTTTGAAATTTTTTTTTTGAATTTTTTTTTCAATTTTTTTTAAAATTTTTTTAAATTATTTTTTTGAAATTTTTTTTAAATTTTTTTTTTGAAATTTTTTTTTTTTGTATTTTTTTTTTGAAATTTTTTTTTTCGAAAATTTTTTTGAAATAATTTTTTTTTGAAAATTTTTTTTTTGAAATTTTTTTTTTGAAATTTTTTTTTGAAATTATTTTTTTCGAAAATTTTTTTGAAATTTTTTTCCAATTTTTTTTTCAATTTTTTTTAAATTTTTTTTTGAAATTTTTTTTTTTTAATTTTTTTTAAATTTTTTTTGAAATTTTTTTTTGAAATTATTTTTTTCGAAAATTTTTTTGAAATTTTTTTCCAATTTTTTTTTCAATTTTTTTTAAATTTTTTTTTGAAATTTTTTTTTTAAAATTTTTTTTAAATTTTTTTTGAAATTTTTTTTTGAAATTATTTTTTTCGAAAATTTTTTTGAAATTTTTTTCCAATTTTTTTTTTCAATTTTTTTAAAATTTTTTTTTGAAATTTTTTTTTTTTGAAATTTTTTTTTTTTAAATTTTTTTTTTGAAAATTTTTTTTTCGATTTTTTTTTTCAATTTTTTTTTAAATTTTTTTTTTGAAAATTTTTTTTTGAAATTTTTTTTTTGAAATTTTTCTTTTATTTTTATAATTTTTTTTTTTGAAATTTTTTTTTTTGAAATTTTTTTTTTGAATTTTTTTTGAAAATTTTTTTTAAAATTTTTTTTTAAAATTTTTTTTAAATTTTTTTTTTTAAATTTTTTTTTTGAAATTTTTTTTTTTTGAAATTTTTTTTCAATTTTTTTTTTTAATTTTTTTAAATTATTTTTTTGAAATTTTTTTTGAATTTTTTTTTTGAAATTTTTTTTTTGAAATTTTTTTTCTGAATTTTTTTTTCAATTTTTTTTAATATTTTTTTTGAAATTTTTTTTTTAAAATTTTTTTTAAATTTTTTTTTTTGAAAATTTTTTTTTTGAAATTTTTTTTTTCGAAATTTTTTTGAAATTTTTTTCCAATTTTTTTTTTCAATTTTTTTAAAAATTTTTTTAAATTTTTTTTTTGAATTTTTTTTTTTGTACTTTTTTTTTGAAATTTTTTTTTTCGAAAATTTTTTTGAAATTATTTTTTTTTGAAATTTTTTTTTTGAAAATTTTTTTTTTGAAATTTTTTTTTTTCGAAAATTTTTTTGAAATTTTTTTTTTGAAAATTTGTTTTTTTGAAATTTTTTTTTTTTAAATTTTTTTTTTTGAAATTTTTTTTTAAAAATTTTTTTTAAATTTTTTTTTTGAAATTTTTTTTTTTGTATTTTTTTTTTGAAATTTTTTTTTTCGAAAATTTTTGTGAAATTATTTTTTTTTGAAATTTTTTTTTTTGAAAATTTTTTTTTTGAAATTTTTTTTTGAAATTTTTTTTTTGAAATTTTTTTTTTCGAAAATTTTTTTGAAATTTTTTTCCAATTATTTTTTTGAAATTTTTTTTTTTGAAATTTTTTTTTTTGAAAATTTTTTTTTTGAAATTTTTTTTTTCGAAATTTTTTTCCAATTTTTTTTTCAATTTTTTTAAAAATTTTTTTAAATTTTTTTTTGAATTTTTTTTTTGTACTTTTTTTTTTGAAATTTTTTTTTTCGAAAATTTTTTTGAAATTATTTTTTTTTGAAATTTTTTTTTTGAAAATTTTTTTTTTGAAATTTTTTTTTTTCGAAAATTTTTTTGAAATTTTTTTTTTGAAAATTTGTTTTTTTGAAATTTTTTTTTTTTAAATTTTTTTTTTTGAAATTTTTTTTTAAAAATTTTTTTTTAATTTTTTTTTTGAAATTTTTTTTTTTTGTATTTTTTTTTTTGAAATTTTTTTTTTCGAAAATTTTTTTGAAATTATTTTTTTTTGAAATTTTTTTTTTTGAAAATTTTTTTTTTGAAATTTTTTTTTGAAATTTTTTTTTTTGAAATTTTTTTTTTCGAAAATTTTTTTGAAATTTTTTTCCAATTATTTTTTTGAAATTTTTTTTTTTGAAATTTTTTTTTTTTTAATTTTTTTTTTAATTTTTTTTTTCGAAATTTTTTTGAAATTTTTTTCCAATTTTTTTTTCAATTTTTTTAAAATTTTTTTGAAATTTTTTTTTGAAATTTTTTTTTTTGTATTTTTTTTTTTGAAATTTTTTTTTTGAAATTTTTTTTTTTGAAAATTTTTTTTTTTTAATTTTTTTTTTGAAATTTTTTTTTTCGAAATTTTTTTGAAATTTTTTTCCAATTTTTTTTTCAATTTTTTTAAAATTTTTTTGAAATTTTTTTTTGAAATTTTTTTTTTTGTATTTTTTTTTTTGAAATTTTTTTTTTTTGAAATTTTTTTTTTCAAAAATTTTTTTGAAATTTTTTTCCATTTTTTTTTTCAATTTTTTTAAAAATTTTTTTAAATTATTTTTTTGAAATTTTTTTTGAATTTTTTTTCGAAATTTTTTTTCGAATTTTTTTTTTCAATTTTTTTTTTGAAAATTTTTTTTTTTGAAATTTTTTTTTTTGAAATTTTTTTTTTGAAAATTTTTTTGAAATTTTTTTTGAAATTTTTTTTGAAATTTTTTTTTTCGATTTTTTTTTTGAAATTTTTTTTTCGAAAATTTTTTTGAAATTTTTTTTTTTGAAATTTTTTTTTTATTTTTAATTTTTTTTTTTTGAAATTTTTTTTTCGAAAATTTTTTTGAAATTTTTTTTGAAATTTTTTTTTTGAAAATTTTTTTTTCGAATTTTTTTTCAATTTTTTTTTCAATTTTTATTAAATTTTTTTTTTTTATTTTTTTTTTAATTTTTTAAAAATTTTTTTTGAAAAATTTTTTTTGAATTTTTTTCCAATTTTTTTTTTAATTTTTTTAAAATTTTTTTTAAATTTTTTTTTGAAATTTTTTTTTTTTGAAATTTTTTTTTTGAAATTATTTTTTTCGAAAAATTTTTTGAAATTTTTTTCCAATTTTTTTTTTTTAATTTTTTTAAAATTTTTTTTTGAAATTTTTTTTTTTTTGAAATTTTTTTTTTTGAAATTTTTTTCTTGAAAATTTTTTTTTCGATTTTTTTAAAATTATTTTTTTGAAATTTTTTTTTGAATTTTTTTTTTGAAATTTTTTTTTTTGAAATTTTTTTTTTCGAAAATGTTTTGAAATTTTTTTCCAATTTTTTTTTCAATTTTTTTTAAAATTTTTTTTTTTATTTTTTTTAAATTTTTTTTTGAAAATTTTTTTTTTTGAAAATTTTTTTTTTGAAATTTTTTTTTTGAATCTTTTTTTCAATTTTTTTTTAATTTTTTTTTAAAATTTTTTTTAAATTTTTTTTTTGAAAATTTTTTTTTTGAAATTTTTTTTTCGAAAATGTTTTTGAAATTTTTTTCCAATTTTTTTTTTCAATTTTTTTAAATTTTTTTTTGAAATTTTTTTTTTTTTTTTTTGAAATTTTTTTTTTGAAAATTTTTTTTTCGACTTTTTTTCTAAATTTTTTTGAAATTTTTTTTTTTGAAAATTTTTTTTTTGAAATTTTTTTTTTCGAAATTTTTTTTGAAATTTTTTTTTTGAAAATTTTTTTTTTGAAATTTTTTTTTTTTAATTTTTTTTTTGAAATTTTTTTTTTAAATTTTTTTTTTTAAATTTTTTTTTTGAAATTTTTTTTTTGAAATTTTTTTTTTGAAATTTTTTTTT
>OX101812.2:38865008-38892508 GCA_944452925.2 Chrysolina oricalcia
TTTCCAATTTTTTTTCAATTTTTTTTAAATTTTTTTTTGAAATTTTTTTTTTTTAATTTTTTTTAAATTTTTTTTGAAATTTTTTTTTGAAATTATTTTTTTCGAAAATTTTTTTGAAATTTTTTTCCAATTTTTTTTTTCAATTTTTTTTAAATTTTTTTTTGAAATTTTTTTTTTTTGAAATTTTTTTTTTTTAAATTTTTTTTTTGAAAATTTTTTTTTCGATTTTTTTTTTCAATTTTTTTTTAAATTTTTTTTTTGAAAATTTTTTTTTGAAATTTTTTTTTTGAAATTTTTTTTCAATTTTTTTTTTAAATTTTTTTAAATTATTTTTTTGAAATTTTTTTTGAATTTTTTTTTTGAAATTTTTTTTTTGAAATTTTTTTTCTGAATTTTTTTTTCAATTTTTTTTAATATTTTTTTTGAAATTTTTTTTTTAAAATTTTTTTTAAATTTTTTTTTTTGAAAATTTTTTTTTTGAAATTTTTTTTTTCGAAATTTTTTTGAAATTTTTTTCCAATTTTTTTTTTCAATTTTTTTAAAAATTTTTTTAAATTTTTTTTTTGAATTTTTTTTTTTTGTACTTTTTTTTTGAAATTTTTTTTTCGAAAATTTTTTTGAAATTATTTTTTTTTGAAATTTTTTTTTTGAAAATTTTTTTTTTGAAATTTTTTTTTTTCGAAAATTTTTTTGAAATTTTTTTTTTGAAAATTTGTTTTTTTGAAATTTTTTTTTTTTTAATTTTTTTTTTTGAAATTTTTTTTTAAAAATTTTTTTTAAATTTTTTTTTTGAAATTTTTTTTTTTTGTATTTTTTTTTTGAAATTTTTTTTTTCGAAAATTTTTTTGAAATTATTTTTTTTTGAAATTTTTTTTTTTGAAAATTTTTTTTTTGAAATTTTTTTTTGAAATTTTTTTTTTTGAAATTTTTTTTTTCGAAAATTTTTTTGAAATTTTTTTCCAATTATTTTTTGAAATTTTTTTTTTTGAAATTTTTTTTTTTGAAAATTTTTTTTTTGAAATTTTTTTTTTCGAAATTTTTTTCCAATTTTTTTTTTCAATTTTTTTAAAAATTTTTTTAAATTTTTTTTTGAATTTTTTTTTTTGTACTTTTTTTTTTGAAATTTTTTTTTTCGAAAATTTTTTTGAAATTATTTTTTTTTGAAATTTTTTTTTTGAAAATTTTTTTTTTGAAATTTTTTTTTTTCGAAAATTTTTTTGAAATTTTTTTTTTGAAAATTTGTTTTTTTGAAATTTTTTTTTTTTAAATTTTTTTTTTTGAAATTTTTTTTTAAAAATTTTTTTTAAATTTTTTTTTTGAAATTTTTTTTTTTTGTATTTTTTTTTTGAAATTTTTTTTTTCGAAAATTTTTTTGAAATTATTTTTTTTTGAAATTTTTTTTTTTGAAAATTTTTTTTTTGAAATTTTTTTTTGAAATTTTTTTTTTTGAAATTTTTTTTTTCGAAAATTTTTTTGAAATTTTTTTCCAATTATTTTTTTGAAATTTTTTTTTTTGAAATTTTTTTTTTTTAATTTTTTTTTTAATTTTTTTTTTCGAAATTTTTTTGAAATTTTTTTCCAATTTTTTTTTCAATTTTTTTAAAATTTTTTTGAAATTTTTTTTTGAAATTTTTTTTTTTTGTATTTTTTTTTTTGAAATTTTTTTTTTGAATTTTTTTTTTTTGAAAATTTTTTTTTTTTAATTTTTTTTTTGAAATTTTTTTTTTCGAAATTTTTTTGAAATTTTTTTCCAATTTTTTTTTCAATTTTTTTTAAATTTTTTTGAAATTTTTTTTTGAAATTTTTTTTTTTGTATTTTTTTTTTGAAATTTTTTTTTTTTGAAATTTTTTTTTCAAAAATTTTTTTGAAATTTTTTTCCATTTTTTTTTTCAATTTTTTTAAAAATTTTTTTAAATTATTTTTTTGAAATTTTTTTTGAATTTTTTTTCGAAATTTTTTTTCGAATTTTTTTTTTCAATTTTTTTTTTGAAAATTTTTTTTTTTGAAATTTTTTTTTTTGAAATTTTTTTTTTGAAAATTTTTTTGAAATTTTTTTTGAAATTTTTTTTTTCGATTTTTTTTTTGAAATTTTTTTTTCGAAAATTTTTTTGAAATTTTTTTTTTTGAAATTTTTTTTATTTTTAATTTTTTTTTTTTGAAATTTTTTTTTCGAAAATTTTTTTGAAATTTTTTTTGAAATTTTTTTTTTGAAAATTTTTTTTTCGAATTTTTTTTCAATTTTTTTTTCAATTTTTATTAAAATTTTTTTTTTTATTTTTTTTTTTTTTTTAAAAATTTTTTTTGAAAAATTTTTTTTGAATTTTTTTCCAATTTTTTTTTCAATTTTTTTAAAAATTTTTTTAAATTTTTTTTTGAAATTTTTTTTTTTTTAAATTTTTTTTTTGAAATTATTTTTTTCGAAAAATTTTTTGAAATTTTTTTCCAATTTTTTTTTTTTAATTTTTTTAAAATTTTTTTTTGAAATTTTTTTTTTCGAAATTTTTTTTTTTGAAATTTTTTTCTTGAAAATTTTTTTTTCGATTTTTTTAAAATTATTTTTTTGAAATTTTTTTTTGAATTTTTTTTTTGAAATTTTTTTTTTTGAAATTTTTTTTTTCGAAAATTTTTTGAAATTTTTTTCCAATTTTTTTTTTCAATTTTTTTTAAATTTATTTTTTTTGTATTTTTTTTTTGAAATTTTTTTTTTCGAAAATTTTTTTGAAATTTTTTTCCAATTTTTTTTTTCAATTTTTTTTAAAAATTTTTTTAAATTATTTTTTTGAAATTTTTTTCCAATTTTTTTTAAATTATTTTTTTGAAATTTTTTTTTTGAATTTTTTTTTCAATTTTTTTTAAAATTTTTTTTGAAATTTTTTTTTTTAAATTTTTTTTTAAATTTTTTTTTTGAAAATTTTTTTTTTGAAATTTTTTTTTTTTGAAATTTTTTTTTTCGAAAATTTTTTTGAAATTTTTTTTTTGAAAATTTTTTTTTTGAAATTTTTTTTTTGAAATTTTTTTTTGAATTTTTTTTTCAATTTTTTTTAAAATTTTTTTTTTTAATTTTTTTTAAATTTTTTTTTTTGAAAATTTTTTTTTTGAAATTTTTTTTTGAAATTTTTTTTTTCGAAAATTTTTTTGAAATTTTTTTCCAATTTTTTTTTTCAATTTTTTTAAAATTTTTTTTAAATTTTTTTTTGAAATTTTTTTTTTTTGAAATTTTTTTTTTTAAATTTTTTTTTTCGAAAATTTTTTTGAAATTTTTTTCCAATTTTTTTTTTCAATTTTTTTTAAATTTTTTTGAAATTTTTTTTTTGAAATTTTTTTTTTGTATTTTTTTTTTTGAAATTTTTTTTTTGAAAATTTTTTTTTTGAAATTTTTTTCCAATTTTTTTTTTCAATTTATTTAAAATTTTTTATTTTTATTTTTTTTTTTATTTTTTGAAAATTTTTTTTGAAAAATTTTTTTTGAAATTTTTTTTTTCGAAAATTTTTTTGAAATTTTTTTTTTTGAAAATTTTTTTTTGAAATTTTTTTTTTTTGTATTTTTTTTTTTGAAATTTTTTTTTTGAATTTTTTTTTTTTGAAAATTTTTTTTTTTTAATTTTTTTTTTGAAATTTTTTTTTTCGAAATTTTTTTGAAATTTTTTTCCAATTTTTTTTTCAATTTTTTTTAAATTTTTTTGAAATTTTTTTTTGAAATTTTTTTTTTTGTATTTTTTTTTTGAAATTTTTTTTTTTTGAAATTTTTTTTTCAAAAATTTTTTTGAAATTTTTTTCCATTTTTTTTTTCAATTTTTTTAAAAATTTTTTTAAATTATTTTTTTGAAATTTTTTTTGAATTTTTTTTCGAAATTTTTTTTCGAATTTTTTTTTTCAATTTTTTTTTTGAAAATTTTTTTTTTTGAAATTTTTTTTTTTGAAATTTTTTTTTTGAAAATTTTTTTGAAATTTTTTTTGAAATTTTTTTTTTCGATTTTTTTTTTGAAATTTTTTTTTCGAAAATTTTTTTGAAATTTTTTTTTTTGAAATTTTTTTTATTTTTAATTTTTTTTTTTTGAAATTTTTTTTTCGAAAATTTTTTTGAAATTTTTTTTGAAATTTTTTTTTTGAAAATTTTTTTTTCGAATTTTTTTTCAATTTTTTTTTCAATTTTTATTAAAATTTTTTTTTTTATTTTTTTTTTTTTTTTTAAAATTTTTTTTGAAAAATTTTTTTTGAATTTTTTTCCAATTTTTTTTTCAATTTTTTTAAAAATTTTTTTAAATTTTTTTTTGAAATTTTTTTTTTTTTAAATTTTTTTTTTGAAATTATTTTTTTCGAAAAATTTTTTGAAATTTTTTTCCAATTTTTTTTTTTTAATTTTTTTAAAATTTTTTTTTGAAATTTTTTTTTTCGAAATTTTTTTTTTTGAAATTTTTTTCTTGAAAATTTTTTTTTCGATTTTTTTAAAATTATTTTTTTGAAATTTTTTTTTGAATTTTTTTTTTGAAATTTTTTTTTTTGAAATTTTTTTTTTCGAAAATTTTTTGAAATTTTTTTCCAATTTTTTTTTTCAATTTTTTTTAAATTTATTTTTTTTGTATTTTTTTTTTGAAATTTTTTTTTTCGAAAATTTTTTTGAAATTTTTTTCCAATTTTTTTTTTCAATTTTTTTTAAAAATTTTTTTAAATTATTTTTTTGAAATTTTTTTCCAATTTTTTTTAAATTATTTTTTTGAAATTTTTTTTTTGAATTTTTTTTTCAATTTTTTTTAAAATTTTTTTTGAAATTTTTTTTTTTAAATTTTTTTTTAAATTTTTTTTTTGAAAATTTTTTTTTTGAAATTTTTTTTTTTTGAAATTTTTTTTTTCGAAAATTTTTTTGAAATTTTTTTTTTGAAAATTTTTTTTTTGAAATTTTTTTTTTGAAATTTTTTTTTGAATTTTTTTTTCAATTTTTTTTAAAATTTTTTTTTTTAATTTTTTTTAAATTTTTTTTTTTGAAAATTTTTTTTTTGAAATTTTTTTTTGAAATTTTTTTTTTCGAAAATTTTTTTGAAATTTTTTTCCAATTTTTTTTTTCAATTTTTTTAAAATTTTTTTTAAATTTTTTTTTGAAATTTTTTTTTTTTGAAATTTTTTTTTTTAAATTTTTTTTTTCGAAAATTTTTTTGAAATTTTTTTCCAATTTTTTTTTCAATTTTTTTAAAATTTTTTTGAAATTTTTTTTTTGAAATTTTTTTTTTGTATTTTTTTTTTTGAAATTTTTTTTTTGAAAATTTTTTTTTTGAAATTTTTTTCCAATTTTTTTTTTCAATTTATTTAAAATTTTTTATTTTTATTTTTTTTTTTATTTTTTGAAAATTTTTTTTGAAAAATTTTTTTTGAAATTTTTTTTTTCGAAAATTTTTTTGAAATTTTTTTTTTTGAAAATTTTTTTTTTAAATTTTTTTTTTTTAAATTTTTTTCCAATTTTTTTTTTCAATTTTTTTAAAATTTTTTTGAAATTTTTTTTTTTGAAATTTTTTTCCAATTTTTTTTTTCAATTTTTTTAAAATTCTTTTTAAATTTTTTTTTGAAATTTTTTTTTTTTGAAATTTTTTTTTGAAATTTTTTTTTTCGAAAAGTTTTTTGAAATTTTTTTCCAATTTTTTTTTTCAATTTTTTTTTAATTTTTTTTTGAAATTTTTTTTTTGAAATTTTTTTTTTGAAATTTTCTTTTTCGAAATTTTTTTGAAATTTTTTTCCAATTTTTTTTTCAATTTTTTAAAAATTTTTTTTAAATTTTTTTTTTGAAATTTTTTTTTTTGTATTTTTTTTTTTGAAATTTTTTTTTTTGAAAATTTTTTTTTTGAAATTTTTTTTTTGAAATTTTTTTTTTTGAAATTTTTTTTTTCGAAAATTTTTTTGAAATTTTTTTCCAATTTTTTTTTTCAATTTATTTAAAATTTTTTATTTTTATTTTTTTTTTTATTTTTTGAAAATTTTTTTTGAAAAATTTTTTTTGAAATTTTTTTTTTCGAAAATTTTTTTGAAATTTTTTTTTTTGAAAATTTTTTTTTTAAATTTTTTTTTTTTAAATTTTTTTCCAATTTTTTTTTTCAATTTTTTTAAAATTTTTTTGAAATTTTTTTTTTTGAAATTTTTTTCCAATTTTTTTTTTCAATTTTTTTAAAATTCTTTTTAAATTTTTTTTTGAAATTTTTTTTTTTTGAAATTTTTTTTTGAAATTTTTTTTTTCGAAAAGTTTTTTGAAATTTTTTTCCAATTTTTTTTCAATTTTTTTTAAATTTTTTTTAAATTTTTTTTAAATTTTTTTTGAAATTTTTTTTTGAAATTATTTTTTTCGAAAATTTTTTTGAAATTTTTTTCCAATTTTTTTTTCAATTTTTTTTAAATTTTTTTTTGAAATTTTTTTTTTTAAATTTTTTTTAAATTTTTTTTGAAATTTTTTTTTGAAATTATTTTTTTCGAAAATTTTTTTGAAATTTTTTTCCAATTTTTTTTTTCAATTTTTTTTAAATTTTTTTTTGAAATTTTTTTTTTTTGAAATTTTTTTTTTTTAAATTTTTTTTTTGAAAATTTTTTTTTCGATTTTTTTTTTCAATTTTTTTTTAAATTTTTTTTTTGAAAATTTTTTTTTGAAATTTTTTTTTTGAAATTTTTTTTCAATTTTTTTTTAAATTTTTTTAAATTATTTTTTTGAAATTTTTTTTGAATTTTTTTTTTGAAATTTTTTTTTTGAAATTTTTTTTCTGAATTTTTTTTTCAATTTTTTTTAATATTTTTTTTGAAATTTTTTTTTTAAAATTTTTTTTAAATTTTTTTTTTTGAAAATTTTTTTTTTGAAATTTTTTTTTTCGAAATTTTTTTGAAATTTTTTTCCAATTTTTTTTTTCAATTTTTTTAAAAATTTTTTTAAATTTTTTTTTTGAATTTTTTTTTTTTGTACTTTTTTTTTGAAATTTTTTTTTCGAAAATTTTTTTGAAATTATTTTTTTTTGAAATTTTTTTTTTGAAAATTTTTTTTTTGAAATTTTTTTTTTTCGAAAATTTTTTTGAAATTTTTTTTTTGAAAATTTGTTTTTTTGAAATTTTTTTTTTTTTAATTTTTTTTTTTGAAATTTTTTTTTAAAAATTTTTTTTAAATTTTTTTTTTGAAATTTTTTTTTTTTGTATTTTTTTTTTTGAAATTTTTTTTTTCGAAAATTTTTTTGAAATTATTTTTTTTTGAAATTTTTTTTTTTGAAAATTTTTTTTTTGAAATTTTTTTTTGAAATTTTTTTTTTTGAAATTTTTTTTTTCGAAAATTTTTTTGAAATTTTTTTCCAATTATTTTTTGAAATTTTTTTTTTTGAAATTTTTTTTTTTGAAAATTTTTTTTTTGAAATTATTTTTTTCGAAATTTTTTTCCAATTTTTTTTTTCAATTTTTTTAAAAATTTTTTTAAATTTTTTTTTGAATTTTTTTTTTTTGTACTTTTTTTTTTGAAATTTTTTTTTTCGAAAATTTTTTTGAAATTATTTTTTTTTGAAATTTTTTTTTTGAAAATTTTTTTTTTGAAATTTTTTTTTTTCGAAAATTTTTTTGAAATTTTTTTTTTGAAAATTTGTTTTTTTGAAATTTTTTTTTTTTAAATTTTTTTTTTTGAAATTTTTTTTTAAAAATTTTTTTTAAATTTTTTTTTTGAAATTTTTTTTTTTTGTATTTTTTTTTTGAAATTTTTTTTTTCGAAAATTTTTTTGAAATTATTTTTTTTTGAAATTTTTTTTTTTGAAAATTTTTTTTTTGAAATTTTTTTTTGAAATTTTTTTTTTTGAAATTTTTTTTTTCGAAAATTTTTTTGAAATTTTTTTCCAATTATTTTTTTGAAATTTTTTTTTTTGAAATCTTTTTTTTTTAATTTTTTTTTTAATTTTTTTTTTCGAAATTTTTTTGAAATTTTTTTCCAATTTTTTTTTCAATTTTTTTAAAATTTTTTTGAAATTTTTTTTTGAAATTTTTTTTTTTTGTATTTTTTTTTTTGAAATTTTTTTTTTGAATTTTTTTTTTTTGAAAATTTTTTTTTTTTAATTTTTTTTTTGAAATTTTTTTTTTCGAAATTTTTTTGAAATTTTTTTCCAATTTTTTTTTCAATTTTTTTTAAATTTTTTTGAAATTTTTTTTTGAAATTTTTTTTTTTGTATTTTTTTTTTGAAATTTTTTTTTTTTGAAATTTTTTTTTCAAAAATTTTTTTGAAATTTTTTTCCATTTTTTTTTTCAATTTTTTTAAAAATTTTTTTAAATTATTTTTTTGAAATTTTTTTTGAATTTTTTTTCGAAATTTTTTTTCGAATTTTTTTTTTCAATTTTTTTTTTGAAAATTTTTTTTTTTGAAATTTTTTTTTTTGAAATTTTTTTTTTGAAAATTTTTTTGAAATTTTTTTTGAAATTTTTTTTTTCGATTTTTTTTTTGAAATTTTTTTTTCGAAAATTTTTTTGAAATTTTTTTTTTTGAAATTTTTTTTATTTTTAATTTTTTTTTTTTGAAATTTTTTTTTCGAAAATTTTTTTGAAATTTTTTTTGAAATTTTTTTTTTGAAAATTTTTTTTTCGAATTTTTTTTCAATTTTTTTTTCAATTTTTATTAAAATTTTTTTTTTTATTTTTTTTTTTTTTTTAAAAATTTTTTTTGAAAAATTTTTTTTGAATTTTTTTCCAATTTTTTTTTCAATTTTTTTAAAATTTTTTTTAAATTTTTTTTTGAAATTTTTTTTTTTTTAAATTTTTTTTTTGAAATTATTTTTTTCGAAAAATTTTTTGAAATTTTTTTCCAATTTTTTTTTTTTAATTTTTTTAAAATTTTTTTTTGAAATTTTTTTTTTTTTGAAATTTTTTTTTTTGAAATTTTTTTCTTGAAAATTTTTTTTTCGATTTTTTTAAAATTATTTTTTTGAAATTTTTTTTTGAATTTTTTTTTTGAAATTTTTTTTTTTGAAATTTTTTTTTTCGAAAATTTTTTGAAATTTTTTTCCAATTTTTTTTTTCAATTTTTTTTAAATTTATTTTTTTTGTATTTTTTTTTTGAAATTTTTTTTTTCGAAAATTTTTTTGAAATTTTTTTCCAATTTTTTTTTTCAATTTTTTTTAAAAATTTTTTTAAATTATTTTTTTGAAATTTTTTTCCAATTTTTTTTAAATTATTTTTTTGAAATTTTTTTTGAATTTTTTTTTGAATTTTTTTTTTGAAATTTTTTTTCTTGAAATTTTTTTTTTCGAAAATTTTTTGAAATTTTTTTCCAATTTTTTTTTTCAATTTTTTTTAAATTTATTTTTTTTGTATTTTTTTTTGAAATTTTTTTTTTCGAAAAATTTTTTGAAATTTTTTTCCAATTTTTTTTTTCAATTTTTTTAAAAAATTTTTTTAATTATTTTTTTGAAATTTTTTTTGAATTTTTTTTTTGAAATTTTTTTTTGAAATTTTTTTTTTGAATTTTTTTTTCAATTTTTTTTAAAATTTTTTTTGAAATTTTTTTTTTTAAATTTTTTTTTAAATTTTTTTTTTGAAAATTTTTTTTTTGAAATTTTTTTTTTTTGAAATTTTTTTTTTCGAAAATTTTTTTGAAATTTTTTTTTTGAAAATTTTTTTTTTGAAATTTTTTTTTTGAAATTTTTTTTTGAATTTTTTTTTCAATTTTTTTTAAAATTTTTTTTTTTAATTTTTTTTAAATTTTTTTTTTTGAAAATTTTTTTTTTGAAATTTTTTTTTGAAATTTTTTTTTTCGAAAATTTTTTTGAAATTTTTTTCCAATTTTTTTTTTCAATTTTTTTAAAATTTTTTTTAAATTTTTTTTTGAAATTTTTTTTTTTTGAAATTTTTTTTTTTAAATTTTTTTTTTCGAAAATTTTTTTGAAATTTTTTTCCAATTTTTTTTTTCAATTTTTTTTAAATTTTTTTGAAATTTTTTTTTTGAAATTTTTTTTTTGTATTTTTTTTTTTGAAATTTTTTTTTTGAAAATTTTTTTTTTGAAATTTTTTTCCAATTTTTTTTTTCAATTTATTTAAAATTTTTTATTTTTATTTTTTTTTTTATTTTTTGAAAATTTTTTTTGAAAAATTTTTTTTGAAATTTTTTTTTTCGAAAATTTTTTTGAAATTTTTTTTTTTGAAAATTTTTTTTTTAAATTTTTTTTTTTTAAATTTTTTTCCAATTTTTTTTTTCAATTTTTTTAAAATTTTTTTGAAATTTTTTTTTTTGAAATTTTTTTCCAATTTTTTTTTTCAATTTTTTTAAAATTCTTTTTAAATTTTTTTTTGAAATTTTTTTTTTTTGAAATTTTTTTTTGAAATTTTTTTTTTCGAAAAGTTTTTTGAAATTTTTTTCCAATTTTTTTTTTCAATTTTTTTTTAATTTTTTTTTGAAATTTTTTTTTTGAAATTTTTTTTTTGAAATTTTCTTTTTCGAAATTTTTTTGAAATTTTTTTCCAATTTTTTTTTCAATTTTTTAAAAATTTTTTTTAAATTTTTTTTTTGAAATTTTTTTTTTTGTATTTTTTTTTTTGAAATTTTTTTTTTTGAAAATTTTTTTTTTGAAATTTTTTTTTTGAAATTTTTTTTTTTGAAATTTTTTTTTTCGAAAATTTTTTTGAAATTTTTTTCCAATTTTTTTTTTCAATTTTTTTTTTTATTTTTTTAAATTATTTTTTTGAAATTTTTTTTGAAATTTTTTTTTGAATTTTTTTTTCCATTTTTTTAAAATTCTTTTTAAATTTTTTTTTGAAATTTTTTTTTTTGAAATTTTTTTTTGAAATTTTTTTTTTCGAAAATTTTTTTGAAATTTTTTTCCAATTTTTTTTTTCAATTTTTTTTAAATTTTTTTTTGAAATTTTTTTTTTTTGTATTTTTTTTTTTTAAATTTTTTTTTCTAAAATTTTTTTGAAATTTTTTTTTTGAAAATTTTTTTTTTGAAATTTTTTTTTTTCGAAAATTTTTTTGAAATTTTTTTTTTGAAAATTTTTTTTTTTGAAATTTTTTTTTTAAATTTTTTTTAAATTTTTTTTTTGAAATTTTTTTTTTTGTATTTTTTTTTTTGAAATTTTTTTTTTCGAAATTTTTTTTGAAATTATTTTTTTTTTAAATTTTTTTTTTTGAAATTTTTTTTTGAATTTTTTTTTCAATTTTTTTTTAAATTTTTTTTTTTTAATTTTTTTTAAATTTTTTTTCTGAAAATTTTTTTTTTGAAATTTTTTTTTGAAATTTTTTTTTTCGAAAATTTTTTTGAAATTTTTTTCCAATTTTTTTTTCAATTTTTTTTAAAATTTTTTTTTTAATTTTTTTTTGAAATTTTTTTTTTTTGAAATTTTTTTTTTTTAATTTTTTTTTTCGAAAATTTTTTTGAAATTTTTTTCCAATTTTTTTTTTCAATTTTTTTTAAATTTTTTTGAAATTTTTTTTTTGAAATTTTTTTTTTGTATTTTTTTTTTTGAATTTTTTTTTTTGAAAATTTTTTTTTTGAAATTTTTTTCCAATTTTTTTTTTCAATTTATTTAAAATTTTTTTTTTTTATTTTTTTTTTAATTTTTTAAAAATTTTTTTTGAAAAATTTTTTTTGAAATTTTTTTTTTCGAAAATTTTTTTGAAATTTTTTTTTTGAAAATTTTTTTTTTCAAATTTTTTTTTTGAAATTTTTTTCCAATTTTTTTTTTCAATTTTTTTAAAATTTTTTTGAAATTTTTT
This sequence comes from Chrysolina oricalcia, assembly GCA_944452925.2. Classification (NCBI taxonomy): domain Eukaryota; kingdom Metazoa; phylum Arthropoda; class Insecta; order Coleoptera; family Chrysomelidae; genus Chrysolina; species Chrysolina oricalcia. The sequence continues at coordinate 38,876,707 of OX101812.2, forward strand.
TTTTGAAATTTTTTTTTTTGAAATTTTTTTCCAATTTTTTTTTTCAATTTTTTTAAAATTCTTTTTAAATTTTTTTTTGAAATTTTTTTTTTTTGAAATTTTTTTTTGAAATTTTTTTTTTCGAAAATTTTTTTGAAATTTTTTTCCAATTTTTTTTTTCAATTTTTTTTAAATTTTTTTTTGAAATTTTTTTTTTTTGAAATTTTTTTTTTTGAAATTTTTTTTTTTCGAAATTTTTTTGAAATTTTTTTCCAATTTTTTTTTCAATTTTTTTAAAATTTTTTTTAATTTTTTTTTTTGAAATTTTTTTTTTTTGTATTTTTTTTTTTGAAATTTTTTTTTTCGAAAATTTTTTTGAAATTATTTTTTTTTGAAATTTTTTTTTTTGAAAATTTTTTTTTTGAAATTTTTTTTTTCGAAAATTTTTTTGAAATTTTTTTTTTGAATATTTTTTTTTTTAAATTTTTTTTTTGAAATTTTTTTTTTTTGTATTTTTTTTTTTGAAATTTTTTTTTTCGAAAATTTTTTTGAAATTATTTTTTTTTGAAATTTTTTTTTTTGAAAATTTTTTTTTGAAATTTTTTTTTTGAAATTTTTTTTTTTGAAATTTTCTTTTTCGAAAATTTTTTTGAAATTTTTTTCCAATTTTTTTTTTCAATTTTTTTTTTTTTTTTTTAAATTATTTTTTTTAATTTTTTTTTTCGAAATTTTTTTGAAATTTTTTTCCAATTTTTTTTTCAATTTTTTTAAAATTTTTTTGAAATTTTTTTTTGAAATTTTTTTTTTTTGTATTTTTTTTTTTGAAATTTTTTTTTTGAATTTTTTTTTTTTGAAAATTTTTTTTTTTTAATTTTTTTTTTGAAATTTTTTTTTTCGAAATTTTTTTGAAATTTTTTTCCAATTTTTTTTTCAATTTTTTTTAAATTTTTTTGAAATTTTTTTTTGAAATTTTTTTTTTTGTATTTTTTTTTTGAAATTTTTTTTTTTTGAAATTTTTTTTTCAAAAATTTTTTTGAAATTTTTTTCCATTTTTTTTTTCAATTTTTTTAAAAATTTTTTTAAATTATTTTTTTGAAATTTTTTTTGAATTTTTTTTCGAAATTTTTTTTCGAATTTTTTTTTTCAATTTTTTTTTTGAAAATTTTTTTTTTTGAAATTTTTTTTTTTGAAATTTTTTTTTTGAAAATTTTTTTGAAATTTTTTTTGAAATTTTTTTTTTCGATTTTTTTTTTGAAATTTTTTTTTCGAAAATTTTTTTGAAATTTTTTTTTTTGAAATTTTTTTTATTTTTAATTTTTTTTTTTTGAAATTTTTTTTTCGAAAATTTTTTTGAAATTTTTTTTGAAATTTTTTTTTTGAAAATTTTTTTTTCGAATTTTTTTTCAATTTTTTTTTCAATTTTTATTAAAATTTTTTTTTTTATTTTTTTTTTTTTTTTAAAAATTTTTTTTGAAAAATTTTTTTTGAATTTTTTTCCAATTTTTTTTTCAATTTTTTTAAAATTTTTTTTAAATTTTTTTTTGAAATTTTTTTTTTTTTAAATTTTTTTTTTGAAATTATTTTTTTCGAAAAATTTTTTGAAATTTTTTTCCAATTTTTTTTTTTTAATTTTTTTAAAATTTTTTTTTGAAATTTTTTTTTTTTTGAAATTTTTTTTTTTGAAATTTTTTTCTTGAAAATTTTTTTTTCGATTTTTTTAAAATTATTTTTTTGAAATTTTTTTTTGAATTTTTTTTTTGAAATTTTTTTTTTTGAAATTTTTTTTTTCGAAAATTTTTTGAAATTTTTTTCCAATTTTTTTTTTCAATTTTTTTTAAATTTATTTTTTTTGTATTTTTTTTTTGAAATTTTTTTTTTCGAAAATTTTTTTGAAATTTTTTTCCAATTTTTTTTTTCAATTTTTTTTAAAAATTTTTTTAAATTATTTTTTTGAAATTTTTTTCCAATTTTTTTTAAATTATTTTTTTGAAATTTTTTTTGAATTTTTTTTTGAATTTTTTTTTTGAAATTTTTTTTCTTGAAATTTTTTTTTTCGAAAATTTTTTGAAATTTTTTTCCAATTTTTTTTTTCAATTTTTTTTAAATTTATTTTTTTTGTATTTTTTTTTGAAATTTTTTTTTTCGAAAAATTTTTTGAAATTTTTTTCCAATTTTTTTTTTCAATTTTTTTAAAAAATTTTTTTAATTATTTTTTTGAAATTTTTTTTGAATTTTTTTTTTGAAATTTTTTTTTGAAATTTTTTTTTTGAATTTTTTTTTCAATTTTTTTTAAAATTTTTTTTGAAATTTTTTTTTTTAAATTTTTTTTTAAATTTTTTTTTTGAAAATTTTTTTTTTGAAATTTTTTTTTTTTGAAATTTTTTTTTTCGAAAATTTTTTTGAAATTTTTTTTTTGAAAATTTTTTTTTTGAAATTTTTTTTTTGAAATTTTTTTTTGAATTTTTTTTTCAATTTTTTTTAAAATTTTTTTTTTAAATTTTTTTTAAATTTTTTTTTTTGAAAATTTTTTTTTTGAAATTTTTTTTTGAAATTTTTTTTTTCGAAAATTTTTTTGAAATTTTTTTCCAATTTTTTTTTTCAATTTTTTTAAAATTTTTTTTAAATTTTTTTTTGAAATTTTTTTTTTTTGAAATTTTTTTTTTTAAATTTTTTTTTTCGAAAATTTTTTTGAAATTTTTTTCCAATTTTTTTTTTCAATTTTTTTTAAATTTTTTTGAAATTTTTTTTTTGAAATTTTTTTTTTGTATTTTTTTTTTTGAAATTTTTTTTTTGAAAATTTTTTTTTTGAAATTTTTTTCCAATTTTTTTTTTCAATTTATTTAAAATTTTTTATTTTTATTTTTTTTTTTATTTTTTGAAAATTTTTTTTGAAAAATTTTTTTTGAAATTTTTTTTTTCGAAAATTTTTTTGAAATTTTTTTTTTTGAAAATTTTTTTTTTAAATTTTTTTTTTTTAAATTTTTTTCCAATTTTTTTTTTCAATTTTTTTAAAATTTTTTTGAAATTTTTTTTTTTGAAATTTTTTTCCAATTTTTTTTTTCAATTTTTTTAAAATTCTTTTTAAATTTTTTTTTGAAATTTTTTTTTTTTGAAATTTTTTTTTGAAATTTTTTTTTTCGAAAAGTTTTTTGAAATTTTTTTCCAATTTTTTTTTTCAATTTTTTTTTAATTTTTTTTTGAAATTTTTTTTTTGAAATTTTTTTTTTGAAATTTTCTTTTTCGAAATTTTTTTGAAATTTTTTTCCAATTTTTTTTTCAATTTTTTAAAAATTTTTTTTAAATTTTTTTTTTGAAATTTTTTTTTTTGTATTTTTTTTTTTGAAATTTTTTTTTTTGAAAATTTTTTTTTTGAAATTTTTTTTTTGAAATTTTTTTTTTTGAAATTTTTTTTTTCGAAAATTTTTTTGAAATTTTTTTCCAATTTTTTTTTTCAATTTTTTTTTTTATTTTTTTAAATTATTTTTTTGAAATTTTTTTTGAAATTTTTTTTTGAATTTTTTTTTCCATTTTTTTAAAATTCTTTTTAAATTTTTTTTTGAAATTTTTTTTTTTGAAATTTTTTTTTGAAATTTTTTTTTTCGAAAATTTTTTTGAAATTTTTTTCCAATTTTTTTTTTCAATTTTTTTTAAATTTTTTTTTGAAATTTTTTTTTTTTGTATTTTTTTTTTTTAAATTTTTTTTTCTAAAATTTTTTTGAAATTTTTTTTTTGAAAATTTTTTTTTTGAAATTTTTTTTTTTCGAAAATTTTTTTGAAATTTTTTTTTTGAAAATTTTTTTTTTTGAAATTTTTTTTTTAAATTTTTTTTAAATTTTTTTTTTGAAATTTTTTTTTTTGTATTTTTTTTTTTGAAATTTTTTTTTTCGAAATTTTTTTTGAAATTATTTTTTTTTTAAATTTTTTTTTTTGAAATTTTTTTTTGAATTTTTTTTTGAATTTTTTTTTAAATTTTTTTTTTTTAATTTTTTTTAAATTTTTTTTCTGAAAATTTTTTTTTTGAAATTTTTTTTTGAAATTTTTTTTTTCGAAAATTTTTTTGAAATTTTTTTCCAATTTTTTTTTCAATTTTTTTAAAATTTTTTTTTTAATTTTTTTTTGAAATTTTTTTTTTTTGAAATTTTTTTTTTTTAATTTTTTTTTTCGAAAATTTTTTTGAAATTTTTTTCCAATTTTTTTTTTCAATTTTTTTTAAATTTTTTTGAAATTTTTTTTTTGAAATTTTTTTTTTGTATTTTTTTTTTTGAATTTTTTTTTTTGAAAATTTTTTTTTTGAAATTTTTTTCCAATTTTTTTTTTCAATTTATTTAAAATTTTTTTTTTTTATTTTTTTTTTAATTTTTTAAAAATTTTTTTTGAAAAATTTTTTTTGAAATTTTTTTTTTCGAAAATTTTTTTGAAATTTTTTTTTTGAAAATTTTTTTTTTCAAATTTTTTTTTTGAAATTTTTTTCCAATTTTTTTTTTCAATTTTTTTAAAATTTTTTTGAAATTTTTTTTTTGAAATTTTTTTTTTTGAAATTTTTTTCCAATTTTTTTTTTCAATTTTTTTAAAATTCTTTTTAAATTTTTTTTTGAAATTTTTTTTTTTTGAAATTTTTTTTTGAAATTTTTTTTTTCGAAAATTTTTTTGAAATTTTTTTCCAATTTTTTTTTTCAATTTTTTTTAAATTTTTTTTTGAAATTTTTTTTTTTTGAAATTTTTTTTTTTGAAATTTTTTTTTTTCGAAATTTTTTTGAAATTTTTTTCCAATTTTTTTTTCAATTTTTTTAAAAATTTTTTTAATTTTTTTTTTTGAAATTTTTTTTTTTTGTATTTTTTTTTTTGAAATTTTTTTTTTCGAAAATTTTTTTGAAATTATTTTTTTTTGAAATTTTTTTTTTTGAAAATTTTTTTTTTGAAATTTTTTTTTTCGAAAATTTTTTTGAAATTTTTTTTTTGAATATTTTTTTTTTTAAATTTTTTTTTTGAAATTTTTTTTTTTTGTATTTTTTTTTTTGAAATTTTTTTTTTCGAAAATTTTTTTGAAATTATTTTTTTTTGAAATTTTTTTTTTTGAAAATTTTTTTTTGAAATTTTTTTTTTGAAATTTTTTTTTTTGAAATTTTCTTTTTCGAAAATTTTTTTGAAATTTTTTTCCAATTTTTTTTTTCAATTTTTTTTTTTTTTTTTTAAATTATTTTTTTGAAATTTTTTTTGAAATTTTTTTTTTGAATTTTTTTTTCCATTTTTTTAAAAATTTTTTTTGAAATTTTTTTTTTTAAATTTTTTTTAAATTTTTTTTTTGAAAATTTTTTTTTTGAAATTTTTTTTTTTTGAAATTTTTTTTTTGAAATTTTTTTTTTCGAAATTTTTTTAAAATTTTTTTCCAATTTTTTTTTTCAATTTTTTTTAAATTTTTTTTTTGAAATTTTTTTTTTTTGTATTTTTTTTTTTGAAATTTTTTTTTCGAAAATTTTTTTGAAATTTTTTTTTTGAAAATTTTTTTTTTGAAATTTTTTTTTTCGAAAATTTTTTTGAAATTTTTTTTTTGAAAATTTTTTTTTTTGAAATTTTTTTTTAAAATTTTTTTTAAATTTTTTTTTTGAAATTTTTTTTTTTGTATTTTTTTTTTTTGAAATTTTTTTTTTCGAAATTTTTTTTGAAATTATTTTTTTTTGAAATTATTTTTTTTGAAAATTTTTTTTTTGAAATTTTTTTTTTGAAATTTTTTTTTTGAAATTTTTTTTTTTGGAAATTTTTTTGAAATTTTTTTCCAATTTTTTTTTTCAATTTTTTTTAAATTTTTTTTTTGAAAATTTTTTTTTTGAAATTTTTTTTTTTTATTTTTTTTTTCGAAATTTTTTTTGAAATTATTTTTTTTTGAAATTTTTTTTTTTGAAAATTTTTTTTTTGAAATTTTTTTTTTTCGAAAATTTTTTTGAAATTTTTTTTTTGAAAATTTTTTTTTTTGAAATTTTTTTTTTGTATTTTTTTTTGAAATTTTTTTGAATTTTATTTCCAATTTTTTTTTTCAATTTTTTTAAAATTTTTTTTTTGAAATTTTTTTTTTGTATTTTTTTTTTTGAAATTTTTTTTTTCGAAAATTTTTTTGAAATTTTTTTTTTTGTATTTTTTTTTTGAAATTTTTTTTTTCGAAAATTTTTTTGAAAATTTTTTTTTTTGAAATTTTTTTTTTGAAATTTTTTTAAAATTTTTTTTTTGAAAATTTTTTTTTTGAAAATTTTTTTTTTCAATTTTTTTTTTGAATTTTTTTTTCAATTTTTTTAAAATTTTTTTTAAATTTTTTTTTTGAAAAATTTTTTTCGAAATTTTTTTTTCGATTTTTTTTTTGAAATTTTTTTTCGAAAATTTTTTTGAGATTTTTTTTTTTGAAATTTTTTTTCGAAATTTTTTTTGAGATTTTTTTTTTTGAAATTTTTTTTTTTTTATTTTTTTTTTCAATTTTTTTTAATTTTTTTTTGAAATTTTTTTTCAATTTTTTTTAAAATTTCTTTTTTGAAATTTTTTTTTTCGAAAATTTTTTTGAAATTTTTTTCCAATTTTTTTAAATTTTTTTTTGAAATTTTTTTTTTTGAAATTTTTTTTTTGAAATTTTTTTTTTGAAAATTTTTTTTTCGATTTTTTTTTTCAATTTTTTTTAAATTTTTTTTTTGAAAATTTTTTTTGGAAATTTTTTTTTTGAAATTTTTTTTTTCGAAAATTTTTTTTGAAATTTTTTTCCAATTTTTTTAAAATTTTTTTTTCGAAATTTTTTTGAAATTTTTTTCCAATTTTTTTTTCAATTTTTTTTAAATTTTTTTTTTAATTTTTTTTTTGAAATTTTTTTTTTGTATTTTTTTTTTGAAATTTTTTTTTCGAAAATTTTTTTGAAATTTTTTTTTTTTGTATTTTTTTTTTGAATTTTTTTTTTTCGAAAATTTTTTTGAAATTTTTTTTTTTGAAAATTTTTTTTTTTTAAATTCTTTTTTTGAAATTTTTTTTTTCGAAAATTTTTTTGAAATTTTTTTTTTGAAAATTTTTTTTTTTGAAATTTTTTTTTGAAATTTTTTTTTGAAATTTTTTTTTTGAAATTTTTTTTTTCGAAAATTTTTTTGAAATTTTTTTCCAATTTTTTTTTTCAATTTTTTAAAAAAAATTTTAAATTTTTTTTTTGAATTTTTTTTTTTTTAAATTTTGTTTTTCGAAAATTTTTTTGAAAATTTTTTTTTTTGAAATTTTTGTTTTGAAATTTTTTTTTTCGAAAATTTTTTTGAAATTTTTTTTTTGAAAATTTTTTTTTTTGAAATTTTTTTTTTGAAATTTTTTTTTGAAATTTTTTTTTTCGAAAATTTTTTTGAAATTTTTTTTTTTGAAAATTTTTTTTTCGAAATTTTTTTTGGAATTTTTTTTTTGAAAATTTTTTTTTTTGAAATTTTTTTTTTTGAAAATTTTTTTTTGAAATTTTTTTTTGAAATTTTTTTTTTTGAAATTTTCTTTTTCGAAAATTTTTTTGAAATTTTTTTCCAATTTTTTTTTTCAATTTTTTTTTTTTTTTTTTTAAATTATTTTTTTGAAATTTTTTTTGAAATTTTTTTTTTGAATTTTTTTTTCCATTTTTTTAAAAATTTTTTTTGAAATTTTTTTTTTTAAATTTTTTTTAAATTTTTTTTTTGAAAATTTTTTTTTTGAAATTTTTTTTTTTTGAAATTTTTTTTTTTAAATTTTTTTTTTCGAAATTTTTTTTAAATTTTTTTCCAATTTTTTTTTTCAATTTTTTTTAAATTTTTTTTTTTGAAATTTTTTTTTTTTGTATTTTTTTTTTTGAAATTTTTTTTTCGAAAATTTTTTTGAAATTTTTTTTTTGAAAATTTTTTTTTTGAAATTTTTTTTTTCGAAAATTTTTTTGAAATTTTTTTTTTGAAAATTTTTTTTTTTGAAATTTTTTTTTAAAATTTTTTTTAAATTTTTTTTTTGAAATTTTTTTTTTTGTATTTTTTTTTTTTGAAATTTTTTTTTTCGAAATTTTTTTTGAAATTATTTTTTTTTGAAATTTTTTTTTTTGAAAATTTTTTTTTTGAAATTTTTTTTTTGAAATTTTTTTTTTGAAATTTTTTTTTTCGAAAATTTTTTTGAAATTTTTTTCCAATTTTTTTTTTCAATTTTTTTTAAATTTTTTTTTTGAAAATTTTTTTTTTGAAATTTTTTTTTTTTTAATTTTTTTTTTCGAAATTTTTTTTGAAATTATTTTTTTTTGAAATTTTTTTTTTTGAAAATTTTTTTTTTGAAATTTTTTTTTTTCGAAAATTTTTTTGAAATTTTTTTTTTGAAAATTTTTTTTTTTGAAATTTTTTTTTTGTATTTTTTTTTGAAATTTTTTTGAATTTTATTTCCAATTTTTTTTTTCAATTTTTTTAAAATTTTTTTTTTGAAATTTTTTTTTTGTATTTTTTTTTTTGAAATTTTTTTTTTCGAAAATTTTTTTGAAATTTTTTTTTTTGTATTTTTTTTTTGAAATTTTTTTTTTCGAAAATTTTTTTGAAAATTTTTTTTTTTGAAATTTTTTTTTTGAAATTTTTTTAAAATTTTTTTTTTGAAAATTTTTTTTTTGAAAATTTTTTTTTTCAATTTTTTTTTTGAATTTTTTTTTCAATTTTTTTAAAATTTTTTTTAAATTTTTTTTTTGAAAAATTTTTTTCGAAATTTTTTTTTCGATTTTTTTTTTTGAAATTTTTTTTCGAAAATTTTTTTGAGATTTTTTTTTTTGAAATTTTTTTTCGAAAATTTTTTTGAGATTTTTTTTTTTGAAATTTTTTTTTTTTTATTTTTTTTTTCAATTTTTTTTAATTTTTTTTTGAAATTTTTTTTCAATTTTTTTTAAAATTTCTTTTTTGAAATTTTTTTTTTCGAAAATTTTTTTGAAATTTTTTTCCAATTTTTTTAAATTTTTTTTTGAAATTTTTTTTTTTGAAATTTTTTTTTTGAAATTTTTTTTTTGAAAATTTTTTTTTCGATTTTTTTTTTCAATTTTTTTTAAATTTTTTTTTTGAAAATTTTTTTTGGAAATTTTTTTTTTGAAATTTTTTTTTTCGAAAATTTTTTTTGAAATTTTTTTCCAATTTTTTTAAAATTTTTTTTTCGAAATTTTTTTGAAATTTTTTTCCAATTTTTTTTTCAATATTTTTTAAATTTTTTTTTAAATTTTTTTTTTGAATTTTTTTTTTTTTGTATTTTTTTTTTGAAATTTTTTTTTCGAAAATTTTTTTGAAATTTTTTTTTTTGTATTTTTTTTTTTGAATTTTTTTTTTTCGAAAATTTTTTTGAAATTTTTTTTTTTGAAAATTTTTTTTTTTTAAATTCTTTTTTTGAAATTTTTTTTTTCGAAAATTTTTTTGAAATTTTTTTTTTGAAAATTTTTTTTTTTGAAATTTTTTTTTGAAATTTTTTTTTGAAATTTTTTTTTTGAAATTTTTTTTTTCGAAAATTTTTTTGAAATTTTTTTCCAATTTTTTTTTTCAATTTTTTAAAAAAAATTTTAAATTTTTTCTTTGAATTTTTTTTTTTTTAAATTTTGTTTTTCGAAAATTTTTTTGAAAATTTTTTTTTTTGAAATTTTTGTTTTGAAATTTTTTTTTTCGAAAATTTTTTTGAAATTTTTTTTTTGAAAATTTTTTTTTTTGAAATTTTTTTTTTGAAATTTTTTTTTGAAATTTTTTTTTTCGAAAATTTTTTTGAAATTTTTTTTTTTGAAAATTTTTTTTTCGAAATTTTTTTTGGAATTTTTTTTTTGAAAATTTTTTTTTTTGAAATTTTTTTTTTTTATTTTTTTTTTGAAATTTTTTTTTTGAAAATTTTTTTTTCGATTTTTTTTTTCAATTTTTTTTAAAATTTTTTTTTTGAAAATTTTTTTTGAAATTTATTTTTTTAAATTTTTTTTTTGAAAATTTTTTTTTTCAATTTTTTTTTTCAATTTTTTAAAATTTTTTTAAAATTTTTTTTGAATTTTTTTTTTTTTAATTTTTTTTTTCGAAAATTTTTTTGAAATTTTTTTCCAATTTTTTTTTTTATATTTTTTTTGAAATTTTTTTTTTTTGAAATTTTTTTTTTGAAATTTTTTTTTTGTATTTTTTTTTTGAAATATTTTTTTTTGAAAATTTCTTTTTCGAAAATTTTTTTGAAATTTTTTTCCAATTTTTTTTTTCAATTTTTTTAAAATTTTTTTTTTTTATTTTTTTTTTAATTAAAAATTTTTTTTGAAAAAATTTTTTTGAATTTTTTTCCAATTTTTTTTTCAATTTTTTTAAAATTTTTTTTAAATTTTTTTTTGAATTTTTTTTTTTTGAAATTTTTTTTTTTGAAATTTTTTTTTTGAAAATTTTTTTTTCGATTTTTTTTTTCATTTTTTTTTTAAATTTTTTTTTTGAAAATTTTTTTTTGAAATTTTTTTTTTGAAATTTTTTTTTTATTTTTCTTAAATTTTTTTTTTGAAAATTTTTTTTTTGAAAATTTTTTTTTTGAAATTTTTTTTTGAATTTTTTTTAAATTTTTTTTTGAAAATTTTTTTTTTTGAAAATTTTTTTTTTGAAATTTTTTTTTTGAATTTTTTTTTCAATTTTTTTTAAATTTTTTTTTTTAATTTTTTTTAAATTTTTTTTTGAAAATTTTTTTTTTGAAATTTTTTTTTCGAAAATGTTTTTGAAATTTTTTTCCAATTTTTTTTTTCAATTTTTTTAAATTTTTTTTTGAAATTTTTTTTTTTTTTTTTGAAATTTTTTTTTTGAAAATTTTTTTTTCGACTTTTTTTCTAAATTTTTTTGAAATTTTTTTTTTTGAAAATTTTTTTTTTGAAATTTTTTTTTTCGAAATTTTTTTTGAAATTTTTTTTTTGAAAATTTTTTTTTTGAAATTTTTTTTTTTTTAATTTTTTTTTTGAAATTTTTTTTTTTTAATTTTTTTTTTGGAATTTTTTTTTTGAAATTTTTTTTTTGAAATTTTTTTTTTGAAATTTTTTTTTGAAATTTTTTTTTTTGAAAATTTTTTTGAAATTTTTTTTTTCGAAATTTTTTTTGAAATTTTTTTTTTCGAAAATTTTTTAAAATTTTTTTCCAATTTTTTTTTTCAATTTTTTTTAAATTTATTTTTTTTGTATTTTTTTTTTGAAATTTTTTTTTTCGAAAATTTTTTTGAAATTTCTTTTGAATTTTTTTTTTGAAATTTTTTTTTTGAAATTTTTTTTTTTGAAATTTTTTTTTTATTTTTTTGAAATTTTTTTTTTTGAAAATTTTTTTTTCGATTTTTTTTTTCAATTTTTTTTTAAATTTTTTTTTTGAAATGTTTTTTTTGAAATTTTTTTTTTGAAATTTTTTTTTTGAAATTTTTTTTTTATTTTTTTTTAATTTTTTTTTTGAAAATTTTTTTTTTGAAAATTTTTTTTTTGAAATTTTTTTTTTGAATTTTTTTTTCAATTTTTTTTAAAATTTTTTTTTTTATTTTTTTTAAATTTTTTTTTGAAATTTTTTTTTTGAAATTTTTTTTTTATTTTTTTTTTATTTTTTTTTTGAAAATTTTTTTTTTGAAAATTTTTTTTTTGAAATTTTTTTTTTGAATTTTTTTTTCAATTTTTTTTAAATTTTTTTTTTTTTAATTTTTTTAAAATTTTTTTTTTGAAAATTTTTTTTTTGAAATTTTTTTTTTCGAAAATTTTTTTGAAATTTTTTTCCAATTTTTTTTTTCAATTTTTTTAAATTTTTTTTTGAAATTTTTTTTTTTTTTTTTTTGAAAATTTTTTTTTCGATTTTTTTTTTCAATTTTTTTTAAAATTTTTTTTTTGAAAATTTTTTTTTGAAATTTTTTTTTTGAAAATTTTTTTTTCGATTTTTTTTTTCAATTTTTTTTAAAATTTTTTTTTTGAAAATTTTTTTTTCGATTTTTTTTTTAAATTTTTTTTAAATTTTTTTTTTGAAAATTTTTTTTTTGAAATTTTTTTTTTCGAAAATTTTTTTTGAAATTTTTTTCCAATTTTTTTAAAATTTTTTTTTGAATTTTTTTTTTTTTTTTAATTTTTTTTTTTGAAATTTTTTTTTTCGAAATTTTTTTGAAATTTTTTTCCATTTTTTTTTTCAATTTTTTTAAAATTTTTTTTAAATTTTTTTTTTTAAATTTTTTTTTTGTATTTTTTTTTTGAAATATTTTTGAATTTTATTTCCAATTTTTTTTTTCAATTTTTTTAAAAATTTTTTTTTGAAATTTTTTTTTTGTATTTTTTTTTTTGAAATTTTTTTTTTCGAAAATTTTTTTGAAATTTTTTTTTTTGTATTTTTTTTTTTGAATTTTTTTTTTTCGAAAATTTTTTTGAAAATTTTTTTTTTTGAAATTTTTTTTTTGAAATTTTTTTTTTCGAAAATTTTTTTTTCGAAAATTTTTTTGAAATTTTTTTTTTTGAAAATTTTTTTTTTGAAATTTTTTTTTTCGAAATTTTTTTTGAAATTTTTTATTTGAAAATTTTTTTTTTGAAATTTTTTTTTTTTATTTTTTTTTGAAATTTTTTTTTTGAAATTTTTTTTTTGAAATTTTTTTTTGAAATTTTTTTTTTCGAATTTTTTTTTGAAATTTTTTTTTTCGAAATTTTTTTTTTGAAAATTTTTTTTTTGAAATTTTTTTCCAATTTTTTTTAAATTTTTTTGAAATTTTTTTTTTGAAATTTTTTTTTTGTATTTTTTTTTTTGAAATTTTTTTTTTGAAAATTTTTTTTTTGAAATTTTTTTCCAATTTTTTTTCAATTTATTTAAAAATTTTTTTTTAATTTTTTAAAAATTTTTTTTGAAAAATTTTTTTTGAAATTTTTTTTTTCGAAAATTTTTTTGAAATTTTTTTTTTTGAAAATTTTTTTTTTTAAATTTTTTTTTTTGAAATTTTTTTCCAATTTTTTTTTTCAATTTTTTTAAAATTTTTTTGAAATTTTTTTTTTGAAATTTTTTTTTTTGAAATTTTTTTCCAATTTTTTTTTCAATTTTTTTAAAATTCTTTTTAAATTTTTTTTTGAAATTTTTTTTTTTTGAAATTTTTTTTTGAAATTTTTTTTTTCGAAAATTTTTTTGAAATTTTTTTCCAATTTTTTTTTTCAATTTTTTTAAAAAATTTTTTTAATTATTTTTTTGAAATTTTTTTTGAATTTTTTTTTTGAAATTTTTTTTTGAAATTTTTTTTTTGAATTTTTTTTTCAATTTTTTTTAAAATTTTTTTTGAAATTTTTTTTTTAAAATTTTTTTTAAATTTTTTTTTTGAAAATTTTTTTTTTGAAATTTTTTTTTTTTGAAATTTTTTTTTTCGAAAATTTTTTTGAAATTTTTTTTTTTGAAAATTTTTTTTTTGAAATTTTTTTTTTGAAATTTTTTTTTGAATTTTTTTTTCAATTTTTTTTAAAAATTTTTTTTTTAATTTTTATTAAATTTTTTTTTTTGAAAATTTTTTTTTTGAAATTTTTTTTTGAAATTTTTTTTTTCGAAAATTTTTTTGAAATTTTTTTCCAATTTTTTTTTTCAATTTTTTTTTTATTTTTTTAAAATTTTTTTTAAATTTTTTTTTGAAATTTTTTTTTTTTGAAATTTTTTTTTTAAATTTTTTTTTTCGAAAATTTTTTTGAAATTTTTTTCCAATTTTTTTTTTCAATTTTTTTTAAATTTTTTTGAAATTTTTTTTTTGAAATTTTTTTTTTGTATTTTTTTTTTTGAAATTTTTTTTTTGAAAATTTTTTTTTTGAAATTTTTTTCCAATTTTTTTTTTCAATTTATTTAAAATTTTTTTTTTTTATTTTTTTTTTTAATTTTTTGAAAATTTTTTTTGAAAAATTTTTTTTGAAATTTTTTTTTTCGAAAATTTTTTTGAAATTTTTTTTTTTGAAAATTTTTTTTTTAAATTTTTTTTTTTGAAATTTTTTTCCAATTTTTTTTTTCAATTTTTTTAAAATTTTTTTGAAATTTTTTTTTTTGAAATTTTTTTCCAATTTTTTTTTTCAATTTTTTTAAAATTCTTTTTAAATTTTTTTTTGAAATTTTTTTTTTTTGAAATTTTTTTTTGAAATTTTTTTTTTCGAAAATTTTTTTGAAATTTTTTTCCAATTTTTTTTTTCAATTTTTTTTTAATTTTTTTTTGAAATTTTTTTTTTGAAATTTTTTTTTTGAAATTTTTTTTTTCGAAATTTTTTTGAAATTTTTTTCCAATTCTTTTTTCAATTTTTTAAAAATTTTTTTTAAATTTTTTTTTTGAAATTTTTTTTTTTGTATTTTTTTTTTTGAAATTTTTTTTTTTGAAAATTTTTTTTTTGAAATTTTTTTTTTCGAATATTTTTTTGAAATTTTTTTTTTGAAAATTTTTTTTTTGAAATTTTTTTTTTAAATTTTTTTTAAATTTTTTTTTTGAAATTTTTTTTTTTGTATTTTTTTTTTGAAATTTTTTTTTTCGAAAATTTTTTTGAAATTATTTTTTTTTGAAATTTTTTTTTTTGAAAATTTTTTTTTTGAAATTTTTTTTTTGAAATTTTTTTTTTTGAAATTTTTTTTTTCGAAAATTTTTTTGAAATTTTTTTCCAATTTTTTTTTTCAATTTTTTTTTTTATTTTTTTAAATTATTTTTTTGAAATTTTTTTTGAAATTTTTTTTTTTGAATTTTTTTTTCCATTTTTTTAAAAATTTTTTTTAAATTTTTTTTTTGAAAATTTTTTTTTTGAAATTTTTTTTTTTTGAAATTTTTTTTTTTGAAATTTTTTTTTTCGAAATTTTTTTAAAATTTTTTTCCAATTTTTTTTTTCAATTTTTTTTAAATTTTTTTTTTGAAATTTTTTTTTTGTATTTTTTTTTTTTAATTTTTTTTTTCGAAAATTTTTTTGAAATTTTTTTTTTGAAAATTTTTTTTTTGAAATTTTTTTTTTTCGAAAATTTTTTTGAAATTTTTTTTTTGAAAATTTTTTTTTTTGAAATTTTTTTTTTAAATTTTTTTTAAATTTTTTTTTTGAAATTTTTTTTTTTGTATTTTTTTTTTTGAAATTTTTTTTTTCGAAATTTTTTTTGAAATTATTTTTTTTTGAAATTTTTTTTTTTGAAATTTTTTTTTGAATTTTTTTTTCAATTTTTTTTAAAATTTTTTTTTTTAATTTTTTTTAAATTTTTTTTCTGAAAATTTTTTTTTTGAAATTTTTTTTTTCGAAAATTTTTTTGAAATTTTTTTCCAATTTTTTTTTTCAATTTTTTTAAAATTTTTTTTTAAATTTTTTTTTGAAATTTTTTTTTTTTGAAATTTTTTTTTTTAATTTTTTTTTTCGAAAATTTTTTTGAAATTTTTTTCCAATTTTTTTTTTCAATTTTTTTTAAATTTTTTTGAAATTTTTTTTTTGAAATTTTTTTTTTGTATTTTTTTTTTTGAAATTTTTTTTTTGAAAATTTTTTTTTTGAAATTTTTTTCCAATTTTTTTTTTCAATTTATTTAAAATTTTTTTTTTTTTATTTTTTTTGTTAATTTTTTAAAAAATTTTTTTGAAAAATTTTTTTTGAAATTTTTTTTTTCGAAAATTTTTTTGAAATTTTTTTTTTGAAAATTTTTTTTTTCAAATTTTTTTTTTGAAATTTTTTTCCAATTTTTTTTTTCAATTTTTTTAAAATTTTTTTGAAATTTTTTTTTTGAAATTTTTTTTTTTGAAATTTTTTTCCAATTTTTTTTTTCAATTTTTTTTTAATTTTTTTTTGAAATTTTTTTTTTTGAAATTTTTTTTTTTGAAATTTTTTTTTTCGAAATTTTTTTGAAATTTTTTTCCAATTTTTTTTTCAATTTTTTT
>OX101812.2:38897508-38912508 GCA_944452925.2 Chrysolina oricalcia
TTTTTGAAATTTTTTTTTTTGAAATTTTTTTTTTCGAAAATTTTTTTGAAATTTTTTTCCAATTTTTTTTTTCATTTTTTTTTAAATTTTTTTGAAATTTTTTTTTTGAAATTTTTTTTTTGTATTTTTTTTTTTGAAATTTTTTTTTTGAAAATTTTTTTTTTGAAATTTTTTTCCAATTTTTTTTTTCAATTTATTTAAAATTTTTTTTTTTATTTTTTTTTTAATTTTTTAAAAATTTTTTTTGAAAAATTTTTTTTGAAATTTTTTTTTTCGAAAATTTTTTTGAAATTTTTTTTTTGAAAATTTTTTTTTTCAAATTTTTTTTTTGAAATTTTTTTCCAATTTTTTTTTTCAATTTTTTTAAAATTTTTTTGAAATTTTTTTTTTGAAATTTTTTTTTTTGAAATTTTTTTCCAATTTTTTTTTCAATTTTTTTAAAATTCTTTTTAAATTTTTTTTTGAAATTTTTTTTTTTTGAAATTTTTTTTTTCGAAAATTTTTTTGAAATTTTTTTCCAATTTTTTTTTTCAATTTTTTTTAAATTTTTTTTTGAAATTTTTTTTTTTTTTAATTTTTTTTTTTGAAATTTTTTTTTTCGAAATTTTTTTGAAATTTTTTTCCAATTTTTTTTTCAATTTTTTTAAAAATTTTTTTAAATTTTTTTTTTGAAATTTTTTTTTTTTGTATTTTTTTTTTTGAAATTTTTTTTTTCGAAAATTTTTTTGAAATTATTTTTTTTTGAAATTTTTTTTTTTGAAAATTTTTTTTTTGAAATTTTTTTTTTCGAAAATTTTTTTGAAATTTTTTTTTTGAATATTTTTTTTTTTAAATTTTTTTTTTGAAATTTTTTTTTTTGTATTTTTTTTTTTGAAATTTTTTTTTTCGAAAATTTTTTTGAAATTATTTTTTTTTGAAATTTTTTTTTTTGAAAATTTTTTTTTGAAATTTTTTTTTTGAAATTTTTTTTTTTGAAATTTTCTTTTTCGAAAATTTTTTTGAAATTTTTTTCCAATTTTTTTTTTCAATTTTTTTTTTATTTTTTTAAATTATTTTTTTGAAATTTTTTTTGAAATTTTTTTTTTGAATTTTTTTTTCCATTTTTTTAAAAATTTTTTTTGAAATTTTTTTTTTTTAATTTTTTTTAAATTTTTTTTTTGAAAATTTTTTTTTTGAAATTTTTTTTTTTTGAAATTTTTTTTTTTGAAATTTTTTTTTTCGAAATTTTTTTTAAATTTTTTTCCAATTTTTTTTTTCAATTTTTTTTAAATTTTTTTTTTGAAATTTTTTTTTTGTATTTTTTTTTTTGAAATTTTTTTTTCGAAAATTTTTTTGAAATTTTTTTTTTGAAAATTTTTTTTTTGAAATTTTTTTTTTTCGAAAATTTTTTTGAAATTTTTTTTTTGAAAATTTTTTTTTTTGAAATTTTTTTTAAAAATTTTTTTTAAATTTTTTTTTTGAAATTTTTTTTTTTGTATTTTTTTTTTTTGAAATTTTTTTTTTCGAAATTTTTTTTGAAATTATTTTTTTTTGAAATTTTTTTTTTTGAAAATTTTTTTTTTGAAATTTTTTTTTTGAAATTTTTTTTTTGAAATTTTTTTTTTCGAAAATTTTTTTGAAATTTTTTTCCAATTTTTTTTTTCAATTTTTTTTAAATTTTTTTTTTGAAAATTTTTTTTTTGAAATTTTTTTTTTTAATTTTTTTTTTCGAAATTTTTTTTGAAATTATTTTTTTTTGAAATTTTTTTTTTTGAAAATTTTTTTTTTGAAATTTTTTTTTTTCGAAAATTTTTTTGAAATTTTTTTTTTGAAAATTTTTTTTTTTGAAATTTTTTTTTTGTATTTTTTTTTGAAATTTTTTTGAATTTTATTTCCAATTTTTTTTTTCAATTTTTTTAAAATTTTTTTTTTGAAATTTTTTTTTTAGTATTTTTTTTTTTGAAATTTTTTTTTTCGAAAATTTTTTTGAAATTTTTTTTTTTGTATTTTTTTTTTGAAATTTTTTTTTTCGAAAATTTTTTTGAAAATTTTTTTTTTTGAAATTTTTTTTTTGAAATTTTTTTTTTCGAAAATTTTTTTTTCGAAAATTTTTTTGAAATTTTTTTTTTTGAAAATTTTTTTTTTGAAATTTTTTTTTTCGAAATTTTTTTTGAAATTTTTTATTTGAAAATTTTTTTTTTGAAATTTTTTTTTTTTAAATTTTTTTTTGAAATTTTTTTTTTTGAAATTTTTTTTTTGAAATTTTTTTTTGAAATTTTTTTTTTCGAAAATTTTTTTGAAATTTTTTTTTTCGAAATTTTTTTTGAAATTTTTTTTTTCGAAAATTTTTTAAAATTTTTTTCCAATTTTTTTTTTCAATTTTTTTGAAATTTTTTTTTTCGAAATTTTTTTTGAAATTTTTTTTTTCGAAAATTTTTTAAAATTTTTTTCCAATTTTTTTTTTCAATTTTTTTTAAATTTATTTTTTTTGTATTTTTTTTTGAAATTTTTTTTTTCGAAAATTTTTTTGAAATTTTTTTCCAATTTTTTTTTTCAATTTTTTAAAAAATTTTTTTTAATTATTTTTTTGAAATTTTTTTTGAATTTTTTTTTGAAATCTTTTTAAAAATTTTTTTAAATTATTTTTTTAAAATTTTTTTAAAATTTTTTTTTTGAAAATTTTTTTTTTGAAAATTTTTTTTTTCAATTTTTTTTTTGAATTTTTTTTTCAATTTTTTTAAAATTTTTTTTAAATTTTTTTTTTTGAAAAATTTTTTTCGAAATTTTTTTTTCGATTTTTTTTTTTGAAATTTTTTTTCGAAAATTTTTTTGAGATTTTTTTTTTTGAAATTTTTTTTCGAAAATTTTTTTGAGATTTTTTTTTTGAAATTTTTTTTTTTTTATTTTTTTTTTCAATTTTTTTTAATTTTTTTTTGAAATTTTTTTTCAATTTTTTTTAAAATTTCTTTTTTGAAATTTTTTTTTTCGAAAATTTTTTTGAAATTTTTTTCCAATTTTTTTAAATTTTTTTTTGAAATTTTTTTTTTTGAAATTTTTTTTTTGAAATTTTTTTTTTGAAAATTTTTTTTTCGATTTTTTTTTTCAATTTTTTTTAAATTTTTTTTTTGAAAATTTTTTTTGGAAATTTTTTTTTTGAAATTTTTTTTTTCGAAAATTTTTTTTGAAATTTTTTTCCAATTTTTTTAAAATTTTTTTTTCGAAATTTTTTTGAAATTTTTTTCCAATTTTTTTTTCAATTTTTTTTAAATTTTTTTTTTAATTTTTTTTTTGAAATTTTTTTTTTTGTATTTTTTTTTTGAAATTTTTTTTTTCGAAAATTTTTTTGAAATTTTTTTTTTTTGTATTTTTTTTTTTGAAATTTTTTTTTTCGAAAATTTTTTTGAAATTTTTTTTTTTGAAAATTTTTTTTTTTTAAATTCTTTTTTTGAAATTTTTTTTTTCGAAAATTTTTTTGAAATTTTTTTTTTGAAAATTTTTTTTTTTGAAATTTTTTTTTGAAATTTTTTTTTGAAATTTTTATTTTGAAATTTTTTTTTTCGAAAATTTTTTTGAAATTTTTTTCCAATTTTTTTTTTCAATTTTTTAAAAAAAATTTTAAATTTTTTTTTTGAATTTTTTTTTTTTTAAATTTTGTTTTTCGAAAATTTTTTTGAAAATTTTTTTTTTTGAAATTTTTGTTTTGAAATTTTTTTTTTCGAAAATTTTTTTGAAATTTTTTTTTTGAAAATTTTTTTTTTTGAAATTTTTTTTTTGAAATTTTTTTTTGAAATTTTTTTTTTCGAAAATTTTTTTGAAATTTTTTTTTTTGAAAATTTTTTTTTCGAAATTTTTTTTGGAATTTTTTTTTTGAAAATTTTTTTTTTTGAAATTTTTTTTTTTTTATTTTTTTTTTGAAATTTTTTTTTTTGAAATTTTTTTTTTGAAATTTTTTTTTGAAATTTTTTTTTTCGAAAATTTTTTTGAAATTTTTTTTTTCGAAAATTTTTTGAAATTTTTTTCCAATTTTTTTTTTCAATTTTTTTAAATTTTTTTTTTAAATTTTTTTTTTTTAATTTTTTTTTTGAAATTTTTTTTTTGAAAATTTTTTTTTCGATTTTTTTTTTCAATTTTTTTTTAAATTTTTTTTTTGAAAATTTTTTTTGAAATTTATTTTTTTAAATTTTTTTTTTGAAAATTTTTTTTTTCAATTTTTTTTTTCAATTTTTTAAAATTTTTTTTAAATTTTTTTTTAATTTTTTTTTTTTAAATTTTTTTTTTCGAAAATTTTTTTGAAATTTTTTTCCAATTTTTTTTTTTATATTTTTTTTGAAATTTTTTTTTTTTGAAATTTTTTTTTTGAAATTTTTTTTTTTGTATTTTTTTTTTGAAATATTTTGTTTTGAAAATTTCTTTTTCGAAAATTTTTTTGAAATTTTTTTCCAATTTTTTTTTTCAATTTTTTTAAAATTTTTTTTTTTTATTTTTTTTTTAATTAAAAATTTTTTTTGAAAAAATTTTTTTGAATTTTTTTCCAATTTTTTTTTCAATTTTTTTAAAATTTTTTTTAAATTTTTTTTTGAAATTTTTTTTTTTGAAATTTTTTTTTTTGAAATTTTTTTTTTGAAAATTTTTTTTTCGATTTTTTTTTTCAATTTTTTTTTAAATTTTTTTTTTGAAAATTTTTTTTTGAAATTTTTTTTTTGAAATTTTTTTTTTATTTTTTTTTTATTTTTTTTTTGAAAATTTTTTTTTTGAAAATTTTTTTTTTGAAATTTTTTTTTGAATTTTTTTTTCAATTTTTTTTAAAATTTTTTTTTTTATTTTTTTTAAATTTTTTTTTGAAAATTTTTTTTTTTGAAAATTTTTTTTTTGAAATTTTTTTTTTGAATTTTTTTTTCAATTTTTTTTAAATTTTTTTTTTTAATTTTTTTTAAATTTTTTTTTTGAAAATTTTTTTTTTGAAATTTTTTTTTCGAAAATGTTTTTGAAATTTTTTTCCAATTTTTTTTTTCAATTTTTTTAAATTTTTTTTTGAAATTTTTTTTTTTTTTTGAAATCTTTTTTTTGAAAATTTTTTTTTCGACTTTTTTTCTAAATTTTTTTGAAATTTTTTTTTTTGAAAATTTTTTTTTTGAAATTTTTTTTGAAATTTTTTTTTTGAAAATTTTTTTTTGAAAATTTTTTTTTTGAAATTTTTTTTTTTTTAATTTTTTTTTTGAAATTTTTTTTTTTTAATTTTTTTTTGAAATTTTTTTTTTGAAATTTTTTTTTTGAAATTTTTTTTTTGAAATTTTTTTTTGAAATTTTTTTTTTCGAAAATTTTTTTGAAATTTTTTTTTTCGAAATTTTTTTTGAAATTTTTTTTTCGAAAATTTTTTAAAATTTTTTTCCAATTTTTTTTTTCAATTTTTTTTAAATTTATTTTTTTTGTATTTTTTTTTTGAAATTTTTTTTTTCGAAAATTTTTTTGAAATTTTTTTCCAATTTTTTTTAAATTTTTTTGAAATTTTTTTTTTGAAATTTTTTTTTTGTATTTTTTTTTTTGAAATTTTTTTTTTGAAAATTTTTTTTTTGAAATTTTTTTCCAATTTTTTTTTCAATTTATTTAAAATTTTTTTTTTAATTTTTTAAAAATTTTTTTTGAAATTTTTTTTTTCGAAAATTTTTTTGAATTTTTTTTTTTTGAAAATTTTTTTTTTTAAATTTTTTTTTTTGAAATTTTTTTCCAATTTTTTTTTTCAATTTTTTTAAAATTTTTTTGAAATTTTTTTTTTGAAATTTTTTTTTTTGAAATTTTTTTCCAATTTTTTTTTTCAATTTTTTTAAAATTCTTTTTAAATTTTTTTTTGAAATTTTTTTTTTTTGAAATTTTTTTTTGAAATTTTTTTTTTCGAAAATTTTTTTGAAATTTTTTTCCAATTTTTTTTTTCAATTTTTTTAAAAAATTTTTTTAATTATTTTTTTGAAATTTTTTTTGAATTTTTTTTTTGAAATTTTTTTTTGAAATTTTTTTTTTGAATTTTTTTTTTTGTATTTTTTTTTTTGAAATTTTTTTTTTCGAAAATTTTTTTGAAATTATTTTTTTTTGAAATTTTTTTTTTTGAAAATTTTTTTTTGAAATTTTTTTTTTGAAATTTTTTTTTTTGAAATTTTCTTTTTCGAAAATTTTTTTGAAATTTTTTTCCAATTTTTTTTTTCAATTTTTTTTTTATTTTTTTAAATTATTTTTTTGAAATTTTTTTTGAAATTTTTTTTTTGAATTTTTTTTTCCATTTTTTTAAAAAATTTTTTTGAAATTTTTTTTTTTTAATTTTTTTTAAATTTTTTTTTTGAAAATTTTTTTTTTGAAATTTTTTTTTTTTGAAATTTTTTTTTTTGAAATTTTTTTTTTCGAAATTTTTTTTAAATTTTTTTCCAATTTTTTTTTTCAATTTTTTTTAAATTTTTTTTTTGAAATTTTTTTTTTTTGTATTTTTTTTTTTGAAATTTTTTTTTCGAAAATTTTTTTGAAATTTTTTTTTTGAAAATTTTTTTTTTGAAATTTTTTTTTTTCGAAAATTTTTTTGAAATTTTTTTTTTGAAAATTTTTTTTTTTGAAATTTTTTTTAAAAATTTTTTTTAAATTTTTTTTTTGAAATTTTTTTTTTTGTATTTTTTTTTTTTGAAATTTTTTTTTTCGAAATTTTTTTTGAAATTATTTTTTTTTGAAATTTTTTTTTTTGAAAATTATTTTTTTGAAATTTTTTTTTTGAAATTTTTTTTTTGAAATTTTTTTCCAATTTTTTTTTTCAATTTTTTTTAAATTTTTTTTTTGAAAATTTTTTTTTTGAAATTTTTTTTTTTTAATTTTTTTTTTCGAAATTTTTTTTGAAATTATTTTTTTTTGAAATTTTTTTTTTTGAAAATTTTTTTTTTGAAATTTTTTTTTTTCGAAAATTTTTTTGAAATTTTTTTTTTGAAAATTTTTTTTTTTGAAATTTTTTTTTTGTATTTTTTTTTGAAATTTTTTTGAATTTTATTTCCAATTTTTTTTTTCAATTTTTTTAAAATTTTTTTTTTGAAATTTTTTTTTTAGTATTTTTTTTTTTGAAATTTTTTTTTTCGAAAATTTTTTTGAAATTTTTTTTTTTGTATTTTTTTTTTGAAATTTTTTTTTTCGAAAATTTTTTTGAAAATTTTTTTTTTTGAAATTTTTTTTTTGAAATTTTTTTTTTCGAAAATTTTTTTTTCGAAAATTTTTTTGAAATTTTTTTTTTTGAAAATTTTTTTTTTGAAATTTTTTTTTTCGAAATTTTTTTTGAAATTTTTTATTTGAAAATTTTTTTTTTGAAATTTTTTTTTTTTAAATTTTTTTTTGAAATTTTTTTTTTTGAAATTTTTTTTTTGAAATTTTTTTTGAAATTTTTTTTTTCGAAAATTTTTTTGAAATTTTTTTTTTCGAAATTTTTTTTGAAATTTTTTTTTTTGAAAATTTTTTTTTTGAAATTTTTTTTTTTTAATTTTTTTTTTCGAAATTTTTTTTGAAATTATTTTTTTTTGAAATTTTTTTTTTTGAAAATTTTTTTTTTGAAATTTTTTTTTTTCGAAAATTTTTTTGAAATTTTTTTTTTGAAAATTTTTTTTTTTGAAATTTTTTTTTTGTATTTTTTTTTGAAATTTTTTTGAATTTTATTTCCAATTTTTTTTTTCAATTTTTTTAAAATTTTTTTTTTGAAATTTTTTTTTTAGTATTTTTTTTTTTGAAATTTTTTTTTTCGAAAATTTTTTTGAAATTTTTTTTTTTGTATTTTTTTTTTGAAATTTTTTTTTTCGAAAATTTTTTTGAAAATTTTTTTTTTTGAAATTTTTTTTTTGAAATTTTTTTTTTCGAAAATTTTTTTTTCGAAAATTTTTTTGAAATTTTTTTTTTTGAAAATTTTTTTTTTGAAATTTTTTTTTTCGAAATTTTTTTTGAAATTTTTTATTTGAAAATTTTTTTTTTGAAATTTTTTTTTTTTAAATTTTTTTTTGAAATTTTTTTTTTTGAAATTTTTTTTTTGAAATTTTTTTTGAAATTTTTTTTTTCGAAAATTTTTTTGAAATTTTTTTTTTCGAAATTTTTTTTGAAATTTTTTTTTTCGAAAATTTTTTAAAATTTTTTTCCAATTTTTTTTTTCAATTTTTTTGAAATTTTTTTTTTCGAAATTTTTTTTGAAATTTTTTTTTTCGAAAATTTTTTAAAATTTTTTTCCAATTTTTTTTTTCAATTTTTTTTAAATTTATTTTTTTTGTATTTTTTTTTGAAATTTTTTTTTTCGAAAATTTTTTTGAAATTTTTTTCCAATTTTTTTTTTCAATTTTTTAAAAAAATTTTTTTAATTATTTTTTTGAAATTTTTTTTGAATTTTTTTTTGAAATCTTTTTAAAAATTTTTTTAAATTATTTTTTTAAAATTTTTTTAAAATTTTTTTTTTGAAAATTTTTTTTTTGAAAATTTTTTTTTCAATTTTTTTTTTGAATTTTTTTTTCAATTTTTTTAAAATTTTTTTTAAATTTTTTTTTTTGAAAAATTTTTTTCGAAATTTTTTTTTCGATTTTTTTTTTTGAAATTTTTTTTCGAAAATTTTTTTGAGATTTTTTTTTTTGAAATTTTTTTTCGAAAATTTTTTTGAGATTTTTTTTTTTTGAAATTTTTTTTTTTTTATTTTTTTTTTCAATTTTTTTTAATTTTTTTTTGAAATTTTTTTTCAATTTTTTTTAAAATTTCTTTTTTGAAATTTTTTTTTTCGAAAATTTTTTTGAAATTTTTTTCCAATTTTTTTAAATTTTTTTTTGAAATTTTTTTTTTTGAAATTTTTTTTTTGAAATTTTTTTTTTGAAAATTTTTTTTTCGATTTTTTTTTTCAATTTTTTTTAAATTTTTTTTTTGAAAATTTTTTTTGGAAATTTTTTTTTTGAAATTTTTTTTTTCGAAAATTTTTTTTGAAATTTTTTTCCAATTTTTTTAAAATTTTTTTTTCGAAATTTTTTTGAAATTTTTTTCCAATTTTTTTTTCAATTTTTTTTAAATTTTTTTTTTAATTTTTTTTTTGAAATTTTTTTTTTTGTATTTTTTTTTTTGAAATTTTTTTTTTCGAAAATTTTTTTGAAATTTTTTTTTTTTGTATTTTTTTTTTTGAAATTTTTTTTTTCGAAAATTTTTTTGAAATTTTTTTTTTTGAAAATTTTTTTTTTTTAAATTCTTTTTTTGAAATTTTTTTTTTCGAAAATTTTTTTGAAATTTTTTTTTTGAAAATTTTTTTTTTTGAAATTTTTTTTTGAAATTTTTTTTTGAAATTTTTTTTTTGAAATTTTTTTTTTCGAAAATTTTTTTGAAATTTTTTTCCAATTTTTTTTTTCAATTTTTTAAAAAAAATTTTAAATTTTTTTTTTGAATTTTTTTTTTTTTAAATTTTGTTTTTCGAAAATTTTTTTGAAAATTTTTTTTTTTGAAATTTTTGTTTTGAAATTTTTTTTTTCGAAAATTTTTTTGAAATTTTTTTTTTGAAAATTTTTTTTTTTGAAATTTTTTTTTTGAAATTTTTTTTTGAAATTTTTTTTTTCGAAAATTTTTTTGAAATTTTTTTTTTTGAAAATTTTTTTTTCGAAATTTTTTTTGGAATTTTTTTTTTGAAAATTTTTTTTTTTGAAATTTTTTTTTTTTAATTTTTTTTTTGAAATTTTTTTTTTTGAAATTTTTTTTTTGAAATTTTTTTTTGAAATTTTTTTTTTCGAAAATTTTTTTGAAATTTTTTTTTTCGAAAATTTTTTGAAATTTTTTTCCAATTTTTTTTTTCAATTTTTTTAAATTTTTTTTTTAAATTTTTTTTTTTAAATTTTTTTTTTGAAATTTTTTTTTTGAAAATTTTTTTTTCGATTTTTTTTTTCAATTTTTTTTTAAATTTTTTTTTTGAAAATTTTTTTTGAAATTTATTTTTTTAAATTTTTTTTTTGAAAATTTTTTTTTTCAATTTTTTTTTTCAATTTTTTTTTTCAATTTTTTAAAATTTTTTTTAAATTTTTTTTTAATTTTTTTTTTTTTAATTTTTTTTTTCGAAAATTTTTTTGAAATTTTTTTCCAATTTTTTTTTTTATATTTTTTTTGAAATTTTTTTTTTGAAATTTTTTTTTTTGTATTTTTTTTTTGAAATATTTTGTTTTGAAAATTTCTTTTTCGAAAATTTTTTTGAAATTTTTTTCCAATTTTTTTTTTCAATTTTTTTAAAATTTTTTTTTTTTATTTTTTTTTTAATTAAAAATTTTTTTTGAAAAAATTTTTTTGAATTTTTTTCCAATTTTTTTTTCAATTTTTTTAAAATTTTTTTAAAATTTTTTTTTGAAATTTTTTTTTTTGAAATTTTTTTTTTTGAAATTTTTTTTTTGAAAATTTTTTTTTCGATTTTTTTTTTCAATTTTTTTTTAAATTTTTTTTTTGAAAATTTTTTTTTGAAATTTTTTTTTTGAAATTTTTTTTTTATTTTTTTTTAATTTTTTTTTTGAAAATTTTTTTTTTGAAAATTTTTTTTTTGAAATTTTTTTTTGAATTTTTTTTTCAATTTTTTTTAAAATTTTTTTTTTTATTTTTTTTAAATTTTTTTTTGAAAATTTTTTTTTTTGAAAATTTTTTTTTTGAAATTTTTTTTTTGAATTTTTTTTTCAATTTTTTTTAAATTTTTTTTTTTAATTTTTTTTAAATTTTTTTTTTGAAAATTTTTTTTTTGAAATTTTTTTTTCGAAAATGTTTTTGAAATTTTTTTCCAATTTTTTTTTTCAATTTTTTTAAATTTTTTTTTGAAATTTTTTTTTTTTTTTTTGAAATCTTTTTTTTGAAAATTTTTTTTTCGACTTTTTTTCTAAATTTTTTTGAAATTTTTTTTTTTGAAAATTTTTTTTTTGAAATTTTTTTTGAAATTTTTTTTTTCGAAAATTTTTTTGAATTTTTTTTTTTTGAAAATTTTTTTTTTTAAATTTTTTTTTTTGAAATTTTTTTCCAATTTTTTTTTTCAATTTTTTTAAAATTTTTTTGAAATTTTTTTTTTGAAATTTTTTTTTTTGAAATTTTTTTCCAATTTTTTTTTTCAATTTTTTTAAAATTCTTTTTAAATTTTTTTTTGAAATTTTTTTTTTTTTGAAATTTTTTTTTGAAATTTTTTTTTTCGAAAATTTTTTTGAAATTTTTTTCCAATTTTTTTTTTCAATTTTTTTAAAAAATTTTTTTAATTATTTTTTTGAAATTTTTTTTGAATTTTTTTTTTGAAATTTTTTTTTGAAATTTTTTTTTTGAATTTTTTTTTCAATTTTTTTTAAAATTTTTTTTGAAATTTTTTTTTTTTAATTTTTTTTAAATTTTTTTTTTGAAAATTTTTTTTTTGAAATTTTTTTTTTTTGAAATTTTTTTTTTCGAAAATTTTTTTGAATTTTTTTTTTTTGAAAATTTTTTTTTTGAAATTTTTTTTTTGAAATTTTTTTTTGAATTTTTTTTTCAATTTTTTTTAAAATTTTTTTTTTTTAATTTTTATTAAATTTTTTTTTTTGAAAATTTTTTTTTTGAAATTTTTTTTTTCGAAAATTTTTTTGAAATTTTTTTCCAATTTTTTTTTTCAATTTTTTTAAAATTTTTTTTAAATTTTTTTTTGAAATTTTTTTTTTTTGAAATTTTTTTTTTTAAATTTTTTTTTTCGAAAATTTTTTTGAAATTTTTTTCCAATTTTTTTTTTCAATTTTTTTTAAATTTTTTTGAAATTTTTTTTTTGAAATTTTTTTTTTGTATTTTTTTTTTTGAAATTTTTTTTTTGAAAATTTTTTTTTTGAAATTTTTTTCCAATTTTTTTTTTCAATTTATTTAAAATTTTTTTTTTTATTTTTTTTTTAAATTTTTTGAAAATTTTTTTTGAAAAATTTTT
Source organism: Chrysolina oricalcia (assembly GCA_944452925.2). Taxonomy (NCBI): domain Eukaryota; kingdom Metazoa; phylum Arthropoda; class Insecta; order Coleoptera; family Chrysomelidae; genus Chrysolina; species Chrysolina oricalcia. The sequence goes on from OX101812.2 coordinate 38,909,409, forward strand.
TTTGAAATTTTTTTTTTCGAAAATTTTTTTGAAATTTTTTTTTTTGAAAATTTTTTTTTTAAATTTTTTTTTTTGAAATTTTTTTCCAATTTTTTTTTTCAATTTTTTTAAAATTTTTTTGAAATTTTTTTTTTTGAAATTTTTTTCCAATTTTTTTTTTCAATTTTTTTAAAATTCTTTTTAAATTTTTTTTTGAAATTTTTTTTTTTGAAATTTTTTTTTGAAATTTTTTTTTTCGAAAATTTTTTTGAAATTTTTTTCCAATTTTTTTTTTCAATTTTTTTTAAATTTTTTTTTGAAATTTTTTTTTTGAAATTTTTTTTTTGAAATTTTTTTTTTCGAAATTTTTTTGAAATTTTTTTCCAATTTTTTTTTCAATTTTTTAAAAAATTTTTTGAAATTTTTTTTTTTTGTATTTTTTTTTTTGAAATTTTTTTTTTTGAAATTTTTTTTTTTGAAAATTTTTTTTTTGAAATTTTTTTTTTCGAATATTTTTTCGAAATTTTTTTTTTGAAAATTTTTTTTTTGAAATTTTTTTTTAAAATTTTTTTTAAATTTTTTTTTTGAAATTTTTTTTTTTGTATTTTTTTTTTTGAAATTTTTTTTTTCGAAAATTTTTTTGAAATTATTTTTTTTTGAAATTTTTTTTTTTGAAAATTTTTTTTTTGAAATTTTTTTTTTGAAATTTTTTTTTTTGAAATTTTTTTTTTCGAAAATTTTTTTGAAATTTTTTTCCAATTTTTTTTTTCAATTTTTTTTTTTATTTTTTTAAATTTTTTTTTTGAAATTTTTTTTGAATTTTTTTTTTGAATTTTTTTTTCCATTTTTTTAAAAATTTTTTTTAAATTTTTTTTTTGAAAATTTTTTTTTTGAAATTTTTTTTTTTTGAAATTTTTTTTTTTGAAATTTTTTTTTTCGAAATTTTTTTAAAATTTTTTTCCAATTTTTTTTTTCAATTTTTTTTAAATTTTTTTTTTGAAATTTTTTTTTTTTGTATTTTTTTTTTTTAATTTTTTTTTTCGAAAATTTTTTTGAAATTTTTTTTTTGAAAATTTTTTTTTTGAAATTTTTTTTTTTCGAAAATTTTTTTGAAATTTTTTTTTTGAAAATTTTTTTTTTTGAAATTTTTTTTTAAAATTTTTTTTAAATTTTTTTTTTGAAATTTTTTTTTTTGTATTTTTTTTTTTGAAATTTTTTTTTTCGAAATTTTTTTTGAAATTATTTTTTTTTGAAATTTTTTTTTTTGAAATTTTTTTTTGAATTTTTTTTTCAATTTTTTTTAAAATTTTTTTTTTTAATTTTTTTTAAATTTTTTTTCTGAAAATTTTTTTTTTGAAATTTTTTTTTGAAATTTTTTTTTTCGAAAATTTTTTTGAAATTTTTTTCCAATTTTTTTTTTCAATTTTTTTAAAATTTTTTTTTAAATTTTTTTTTGAAATTTTTTTTTTTGAAATTTTTTTTTTTTAATTTTTTTTTTCGAAAATTTTTTTGAAATTTTTTTCCAATTTTTTTTTCAATTTTTTTTAAATTTTTTTGAAATTTTTTTTTTGAAATTTTTTTTTTGTATTTTTTTTTTTGAAATTTTTTTTTTGAAAATTTTTTTTTTGAAATTTTTTTCCAATTTTTTTTTTCAATTTATTTAAAATTTTTTTTTTTATTTTTTTTGTTAATTTTTTAAAAATTTTTTTTGAAAAATTTTTTTTGAAATTTTTTTTTTCGAAAATTTTTTTGAAATTTTTTTTTTGAAAATTTTTTTTTTCAAATTTTTTTTTTGAAATTTTTTTCCAATTTTTTTTTTTCAATTTTTTTAAAATTTTTTTGAAATTTTTTTTTTGAAATTTTTTTTTTTGAAATTTTTTTTCAATTTTTTTTTTCAATTTTTTTAAAATTCTTTTTAAATTTTTTTTTGAAATTTTTTTTTTTTGAAATTTTTTTTTGAAATTTTTTTTTTCGAAAATTTTTTTGAAATTTTTTTCCAATTTTTTTTTTCAATTTTTTTTAAATTTTTTTTTGAAATTTTTTTTTTTGAAATTTTTTTTTTTGAAATTTTTTTTTTCGAAATTTTTTTGAAATTTTTTTCCAATTTTTTTTTCAATTTTTTTAAAATTTTTTTTAAATTTTTTTTTTGAAATTTTTTTTTTTTGTATTTTTTTTTTTGAAATTTTTTTTTTCGAAAATTTTTTTGAAATTATTTTTTTTTGAAATTTTTTTTTTTGAAAATTTTTTTTTTGAAATTTTTTTTTTCGAAAATTTTTTTGAAATTTTTTTTTTGAATATTTTTTTTTTTAATTTTTTTTTTGAAATTTTTTTTTTTGTATTTTTTTTTTTGAAATTTTTTTTTTCGAAAATTTTTTTGAAATTATTTTTTTTTGAAATTTTTTTTTTTGAAAATTTTTTTTTGAAATTTTTTTTTTGAAATTTTTTTTTTTTGAAATTTTCTTTTTCGAAAATTTTTTTGAAATTTTTTTCCAATTTTTTTTTTCAATTTTTTTTTTTATTTTTTTAAATTATTTTTTTGAAATTTTTTTTGAAATTTTTTTTTTGAATTTTTTTTTCCATTTTTTTAAAAAATTTTTTTGAAATTTTTTTTTTTAAATTTTTTTTAAATTTTTTTTTTGAAAATTTTTTTTTTGAAATTTTTTTTTTTTGAAATTTCTTTTTTTGAAATTTTTTTTTTCGAAATTTTTTTTAAATTTTTTTCCAATTTTTTTTTTCAATTTTTTTTAAATTTTTTTTTTGAAATTTTTTTTTTTTGTATTTTTTTTTTTGAAATTTTTTTTTCGAAAATTTTTTTGAAATTTTTTTTTTGAAAATTTTTTTTTTGAAATTTTTTTTTTTCGAAAATTTTTTTGAAATTTTTTTTTTGAAAATTTTTTTTTTTGAAATTTTTTTTTAAAATTTTTTTTTAAATTTTTTTTTGAAATTTTTTTTTTTGTATTTTTTTTTTTTGAAATTTTTTTTTTCGAAATTTTTTTTGAAATTATTTTTTTTTGAAATTTTTTTTTTTGAAAATTTTTTTTTTGAAATTTTTTTTTTGAAATTTTTTTTTTGAAATTTTTTTTTTCGAAAATTTTTTTGAAATTTTTTTCCAATTTTTTTT
>OX101812.2:38915008-38920008 GCA_944452925.2 Chrysolina oricalcia
TCGAAAATTTTTTTTTCGAATTTTTTTTCAATTTTTTTTTCAATTTTTATTAAATTTTTTTTTTTATTTTTTTTTTAATTTTTTAAAAAAATTTTTCCAATTTTTTTTTCAATTTTTTTAAAAATTTTTTTAAATTTTTTCTTGAAATTTTTTTTTTTTGAAATTTTTTTTTTGAAATTATTTTTTTCGAAAATTTTTTTGAAATTTTTTTCCAATTTTTTTTTTCAATTTTTTTAAAAATTTTTTTTGAAATTTTTTTTTTTTTGAAATTTTTTTTTTTGAAATTTTTTTTTTGAAAATTTTTTTTTCGATTTTTTTTAAATTATTTTTTTGAAATTTTTTTTTGAATTTTTTTTTTGAAATTTTTTTTTTTGAAATTTTTTTTTTTCGAAAATTTTTTTTTTCAATTTTTTTTAAATTTATTTTTTTTGTATTTTTTTTTTGAAATTTTTTTTTTCGAAAATTTTTTTGAAATTTTTTTCCAATTTTTTTTTTCAATTTTTTTTAAAAATTTTTTTAAATTATTTTTTTGAAATTTTTTTCCAATTTTTTTTAAATTATTTTTTTGAAATTTTTTTTGAATTTTTTTTTGAATTTTTTTTTTGAAATTTTTTTTCTTGAAATTTTTTTTTTCGAAAATTTTTTGAAATTTTTTTCCAATTTTTTTTTTCAATTTTTTTTAAATTTATTTTTTTTGTATTTTTTTTTTGAAATTTTTTTTTTCGAAAATTTTTTTGAAATTTTTTTCCAATTTTTTTTTTCAATTTTTTTTAAAAATTTTTTTAAATTATTTTTTTGAAATTTTTTTCCAATTTTTTTTAAATTATTTTTTTGAAATTTTTTTTGAATTTTTTTTTGAATTTTTTTTTTGAAATTTTTTTTCTTGAAATTTTTTTTTTCGAAAATTTTTTGAAATTTTTTTCCAATTTTTTTTTTCAATTTTTTTTAAATTTATTTTTTTTGTATTTTTTTTTTGAAATTTTTTTTTTCGAAAAATTTTTTGAAATTTTTTTCCAATTTTTTTTTTCAATTTTTTTAAAAATTTTTTTTAATTATTTTTTTGAAATTTTTTTTGAATTTTTTTTTTGAAATTTTTTTTTTGAAATTTTATTTTTGAATTTTTTTTTCAATTTTTTTTTAAATTTTTTTTGAAATTTTTTTTTAAAAATTTTTTTTAAATTTTTTTTTTGAAAATTTTTTTTTTGAAATTTTTTTTTTCGAAAATTTTTTTGAAATTTTTTTCCAATTTTTTTTTCAATTTTTTTAAAATTTTTTTTAAATTATTTTTTTGAAATTTTTTTTCGAAATTTTTTTTCGAATTTTTTTTTTCAATTTTTTTTTTGAAAATTTTTTTTTTTGAAATTTTTTTTTTTGAAATTTTTTTTTTGAAAATTTTTTTGAAAATTTTTTTGAAATTTTTTTTGAAATTTTTTTTTTCGATTTTTTTTTTGAAATTTTTTTTTTCGAAAATTTTTTTGAAATTTTTTTTTTTGAAATTTTTTTTATTTTTAATTTTTTTTTTTGAAATTTTTTTTTCGAAAATTTTTTTTTCGAATTTTTTTTCAATTTTTTTTCAATTTTTATTAAATTTTTTTTTTTATTTTTTTTTTAATTTTTTAAAAAAATTTTTCCAATTTTTTTTTCAATTTTTTTAAAAATTTTTTTAAATTTTTTCTTGAAATTTTTTTTTTTTGAAATTTTTTTTTTGAAATTATTTTTTTCGAAAATTTTTTTGAAATTTTTTTCCAATTTTTTTTTTCAATTTTTTTAAAAATTTTTTTTGAAATTTTTTTTTTTTTTAAAATTTTTTTTTTTGAAATTTTTTTTTTGAAAATTTTTTTTTCGATTTTTTTTAAATTATTTTTTTGAAATTTTTTTTTGAATTTTTTTTTTGAAATTTTTTTTTTTGAAATTTTTTTTTTTCGAAAATTTTTTTTTTCAATTTTTTTTAAATTTATTTTTTTTGATTTTTTTTTTGAAATTTTTTTTTTCGAAAATTTTTTTGAAATTTTTTTCCAATTTTTTTTTAAAATTTTTTTAAATTATTTTTTTGAAATTTTTTTCCAATTTTTTTTAAATTATTTTTTTGAAATTTTTTTTGAATTTTTTTTTGAATTTTTTTTTTGAAATTTTTTTTCTTGAAATTTTTTTTTTCGAAAATTTTTTGAAATTTTTTTCCAATTTTTTTTTTCAATTTTTTTTAAATTTATTTTTTTTGTATTTTTTTTTTGAAATTTTTTTTTTCGAAAATTTTTTTGAAATTTTTTTCCAATTTTTTTTTTCAATTTTTTTTAAAAATTTTTTTAAATTATTTTTTTGAAATTTTTTTCCAATTTTTTTTAAATTATTTTTTTGAAATTTTTTTTGAATTTTTTTTTGAATTTTTTTTTGAAATTTTTTTTCTTGAAATTTTTTTTTTCGAAAATTTTTTGAAATTTTTTTCCAATTTTTTTTTTCAATTTTTTTTAAATTTATTTTTTTTGTATTTTTTTTTTGAAATTTTTTTTTTCGAAAAATTTTTTGAAACTTTTTTCCAATTTTTTTTTTCAATTTTTTTAAAAATTTTTTTTAATTATTTTTTTGAAATTTTTTTTGAATTTTTTTTTTGAAATTTTTTTTTTGAAATTTTATTTTTGAATTTTTTTTTCAATTTTTTTTTAAATTTTTTTTGAAATTTTTTTTTAAAAATTTTTTTTAAATTTTTTTTTTGAAAATTTTTTTTTTGAAATTTTTTTTTTTGAAATTTTTTTTTTTGAAATTTTTTTTTTCGAAATTTTTTTGAAATTTTTTTCCAATTTTTTTTTTCAATTTTTTTAAAATTTTTTTTAAATTTTTTTTTTGAAATTTTTTTTTTTTGTATTTTTTTTTGAAATTTTTTTATTCGAAAATTTTTTTGAAATTATTTTTTTTTGAAATTTTTTTTTTTGAAAATTTTTTTTTTGAAATTTTTTTTTTCGAAAATTTTTTTGAAATTTTTTTTTTGAAAATTTTTTTTTTGAAATTTTTTTTTTTAATTTTTTTTAAATTTTTTTTTTGAAATTTTTTTTTTGTATTTTTTTTTTCGAAAATTTTTTTGAAATTATTTTTTTTTGAAATTTTTTTTTTGAAAATTTTTTTTTTGAAATTTTTTTTTTGAAATTTTTTTTTTTGAAATTTTTTTTTTCGAAAATTTTTTTGAAATTTTTTTCCAATTTTTTTTTTCAATTTTTTTTTTATTTTTTTAAATTATTTTTTTGAAATTTTTTTTGAAATTTTTTTTTTGAATTTTTTTTTCAATTTTTTTTTAAATTTTTTTTGAAATTTTTTTTTTAAAATTTTTTTTAAATTTTTTTTTTGAAAATTTTTTTTTTGAAATTTTTTTTTTTGAAATTTTTTTTTTTGAAATTTTTTTTTTCGAAATTTTTTTGAAATTTTTTTCCAATTTTTTTTTCAATTTTTTTTAAATTTTTTTTTTGAAATTTTTTTTTTTTGTATTTTTTTTTTTGAAATTTTTTTTTTCGAAAATTTTTTTGAAATTATTTTTTTTTGAAATTTTTTTTTTGAAAATTTTTTTTTTGAAATTTTTTTTTTTCGAAAATTTTTTTGAAATTTTTTTTTTGAAAATTTTTTTTTTTGAAATTTTTTTTTTTAATTTTTTTCAAATTTTTTTTTTTGAAAATTTTTTTTTTGAAATTTTTTTTTTCGAAATTTTTTTGAAATTTTTTTCCAATTTTTTTTTCAATTTTTTTAAAAATTTTTTTAAATTTTTTTTTTGAATTTTTTTTTTTTGTACTTTTTTTTTTGAAATTTTTTTTTTCGAAAATTTTTTTGAAATTATTTTTTTTTTAAATTTTTTTTTTGAAAATTTTTTTTTTGAAATTTTTTTTTTCGAAAATTTTTTTGAAATTTTTTTTTTGAAAATTTGTTTTTTTGAAATTTTTTTTTTGAAAATTTTTTTTTTTGAAATTTTTTTTTAAAAATTTTTTTTAAATTTTTTTTTGAAATTTTTTTTTTTGTATTTTTTTTTTTGAAATTTTTTTTTCGAAAATTTTTTTGAAATTATTTTTTTTTGAAATTTTTTTTTTTGAAAATTTTTTTTTTGAAATTTTTTTTTGAAATTTTTTTTTTTGAAATTTTTTTTTTCGAAAATTTTTTTGAAATTTTTTTTTTTTTAATTTTTTTTTTTTAATTTTTTTTTTCGAAATTTTTTTGAAATTTTTTTCCAATTTTTTTTTCAATTTTTTTTAAATTTTTTTGAAATTTTTTTTTGAATTTTTTTTTTTTTGTATTTTTTTTTTTGAAATTTTTTTTTTGAAATTTTTTTTTTTGAAAATTTTTTTTTTTAAATTTTTTTTTTGAAATTTTTTTTTTCGAAATTTTTTTGAAATTTTTTTCCAATTTTTTTTTCAATTTTTTTTAAATTTTTTTGAAATTTTTTTTTGAAATTTTTTTTTTGTATTTTTTTTTTTGAAATTTTTTTTTTTTGAAATTTTTTTTTTCAAAAATTTTTTTGAAATTTTTTTCCATTTTTTTTTCAATTTTTTTAAATTTTTTTTTAAATTATTTTTTTGAAATTTTTTTTGAATTTTTTTTTTGAATTTTTTTTTTCGAAATTTTTTTTCGAATTTTTTTTTTCAATTTTTTTTTTGAAAATTTTTTTTTTTGAAATTTTTTTTTTTGAAATTTTTTTTTTGAAAATTTTTTTGAAATTTTTTTTGAAATTTTTTTTTTCGATTTTTTTTTTGAAATTTTTTTTTTCGAAAATTTTTTTGAAATTTTTTTTTTTGAAATTTTTTTTATTTTTAATTTTTTTTTTTTTAAATTTTTTTTTCGAAAATTTTTTTGAAATTTTTTTTGAAATTTTTTTTTTGAAAATTTTTTTTTCGAATTTTTTTTCAATTTTTTTTTCAATTTTTATTAAAATTTTTTTTTTTATTTTTTTTTTTTATTTTTTAAAAATTTTTTATGAAAAATTTTTTTTGAATTTTTTTCCAATTTTTTTTTCAATTTTTTTAAAATTT
>OX101812.2:38925008-38937508 GCA_944452925.2 Chrysolina oricalcia
TTTTTTTGAAATTTTTTTTTTTTGAAATTTTTTTTTTGAAATTATTTTTTTCGAAAAATTTTTTGAAATTTTTTTCCAATTTTTTTTTTTAATTTTTTTAAAATTTTTTTTTGAAATTTTTTTTTTTTTGAAATTTTTTTTTTTGAAATTTTTTTCTTGAAAATTTTTTTTTCGATTTTTTTAAAATTATTTTTTTGAAATTTTTTTTTGAATTTTTTTTTTGAAATTTTTTTTTTTGAAATTTTTTTTTTCGAAAATTTTTTGAAATTTTTTTCCAATTTTTTTTTTCAATTTTTTTTAAATTTATTTTTTTTGTATTTTTTTTTTGAAATTTTTTTTTTCAAAAATTTTTTTGAAATTTTTTTCCAATTTTTTTTTTCAATTTTTTTTAAAAATTTTTTTAAATTATTTTTTTGAAATTTTTTTCCAATTTTTTTTAAATTATTTTTTTGAATTTTTTTTTGAATTTTTTTTTTGAAATTTTTTTTCTTGAAATTTTTTTTTTCGAAAATTTTTTGAAATTTTTTTCCAATTTTTTTTTTCAATTTTTTTTAAATTTATTTTTTTTGTATTTTTTTTTTTGAAATTTTTTTTTTCGAAAAATTTTTTGAAATTTTTTTCCAATTTTTTTTTTCAATTTTTTTAAAAAAATTTTTAAATTATTTTTTTGAAATTTTTTTTGAATTTTTTTTTTGAAATTTTTTTTTGAAATTTTTTTTTTGAATTTTTTTTTCAATTTTTTTTAAAATTTTTTTTGAAATTTTTTTTTTTAAATTTTTTTTAAATTTTTTTTTTGAAAATTTTTTTTTTGAAATTTTTTTTTTTTGAAATTTTTTTTTTGAAATTTTTTTTTTCGAAATTTTTATGAAATTTTTTTCCAATTTTTTTTTTCAATTTTTTTTAAATTTTTTTTTTAATTTTTTTTTTGAAATTTTTTTTTTTGTATTTTTTTTTGAAATTTTTTTTTTCGAAAATTTTTTTGAAATTATTTTTTTTTGAAATTTTTTTTTTTGAAAATTTTTATTTTGAAATTTTTTTTTTTCGAAAATTTTTTTGAAATTTTTTTTTTGAAAATTTTTTTTTTGAAATTTTTTTTTTTAATTTTTTTTTTAATTTTTTTTTTAAATTTTTTTTAAATTTTTTTTTTGAAAATTTTTTTTTTGTATTTTTTTTTTGAAATTTTTTTTTTTCGAAAATTTTTTTGAAATTTTTTTGTTGAAAATTTTTTTTTGAAATTTTTTTTTTTCGAAAATTTTTTTGAAATTTTTTTTTTGAAAATTTTTTTTTTTGAAATTTTTTTTTTAAAATTTTTTTTAAATTTTTTTTTTGAAATTTTTTTTTTGTATTTTTTTTTGAAATTTTTTTTTTTCGAAATTTTTTTTGAAATTATTTTTTTTTGAAATTTTTTTTCAATTTTTTTAAAAATTTTTTTAAATTATTTTTTTGAAATTTTTTTTGAATTTTTTTTTTGAAATTTTTTTTTTTAAAATTTTTTTTCTGAATTTTTTTTTCAATTTTTTTTTAAATTTTTTTTGAAATTTTTTTTTTTTAATTTTTTTAAAATTTTTTTTTTTGAAAATTTTTTTTTTGAAATTTTTTTTTTCGAAATTTTTTTGAAATTTTTTTCCAATTTTTTTTTTTCAATTTTTTTAAAAATTTTTTTAAATTTTTTTTTTGAATTTTTTTTTTCTGTACTTTTTTTTTTGAAATTTTTTTTTTCGAAAATTTTTTTGAAATTATTTTTTTTTGAAATTTTTTTTTTGAAAATTTTTTTTTTTGAAATTTTTTTTTAAAAATTTTTTTTTAATTTTTTTTTGAAATTTTTTTTTTTTGGATTTTTTTTTTTGAAATTTTTTTTTTCGAAAATTTTTTTGAAATTATTTTTTTTTGAAATTTTTTTTTTTGAAAATTTTTTTTTTGAAATTTTTTTTTGAAATTTTTTTTTTTGAAATTTTTTTTTTCGAAAATTTTTTTGAAATTTTTTTCCAATTATTTTTTTGAAATTTTTTTTTTTGAAATTTTTTTTTTTTAATTTTTTTTTTTTAATTTTTTTTCGAAATTTTTTTGAAATTTTTTTCCAATTTTTTTTTCAATTTTTTTAAAAATTTTTTTAAATTATTTTTTTGAAATTTTTTTTGAATTTTTTTTTTGAATTTTTTTTTTCGAAATTTTTTTTCGAATTTTTTTTTTCAATTTTTTTTTTGAAAAATTTTTTTTTTGAAAAATTTTTTTTTTGAAATTTTTTTTTTTGAAATTTTTTTTTTGAAAATTTTTTTGAAATTTTTTTTGAAATTTTTTTTTTCGATTTTTTTTTTGAAATTTTTTTTTTCGAAAATTTTTTTGAAAATTTTTTTTTTGAAATTTTTTTTACTTTTAATTTTTTTTTTTGAAATTTTTTTTTCGAAAATTTTTTTGAAATTTTTCTTGAAATTTTTTTTTTGAAAATTTTTTTTTCGAATTTTTTTTCAATTTTTTTTTCAATTTTTATTAAATTTTTTTTTTTTTTTTTTTTTAATTTTTTAAAAATTTTTTTTGAAAAATTTTTTTTGAATTTTTTTCCAATTTTTTTTCAATTTTTTTAAAAAATTTTTTAAATTTTTTTTTGAAATTTTCTTTTTTGAAATTTTTTTTTTGAAATTATTTTTTTCGAAAATTTTTTTGAAATTTTTTTCCAATTTTTTTTTTCAATTTTTTTAAAATTTTTTTTTGAAATTTTTTTTTTTTTGAAATTTTTTTTTTTGAAATTTTTTTTTTGAAAATTTTTTTTTCGATTTTTTTTAAATTATTTTTTTGAAATTTTTTTTTGAATTTTTTTTTTGAAATTTTTTTTTTTGAAATTTGTTTTTTCGAAAATTTTTTGAAATTTTTTTCCAATTTTTTTTTCAATTTTTTTTAAATTTATTTTTTTTGTATTTTTTTTTTGAAATTTTTTTTTGAAATTTTTTTTTTGAAATTTTTTTTTTTATTTTTTTTTAATTTTTTTTTTGAAAATTTTTTTTTTGAAATTTTTTTTTTTAATTTTTTTTTCAATTTTTTTTAAAATTTTTTTTTTAAATTTTTTTTAAATTTTTTTTTTGAAAATTTTTTTTTTTGAAATTTTTTTTCAATTTTTTTTTAAATTTTTTTTTTGAAAATTTTTTTTTCGAAAATTTTTTTGAAATTATTTTTTTTTGAAATTTTTTTTTTTGAAAATTTTTATTTTGAAATTTTTTTTTTTCGAAAATTTTTTTGAAATTTTTTTTTTTCGAAAATTTTTTTGAAATTTTTTTTTTTGAAATTTTTTTTTTTAATTTTTTTTTTAATTTTTTTTTTTAATTTTTTTTAAATTTTTTTTTTGAAAATTTTTTTTTTGAAATTTTTTTTTTTGAAATTTTTTTTTTGAAATTTTTTTTTTCGAAATTTTTTTGAAATTTTTTTCCAATTTTTTTTTCAATTTTTTTTAAATTTTTTTTTTGAAATTTTTTTTTTTGTATTTTTTTTTTTAAATTTTTTTTTTTCGAAAATTTTTTTGAAATTTTTTTTTTGAAAATTTTTTTTTGAAATTTTTTTTTTTCGAAAATTTTTTTGAAATTTTTTTTTTGAAAATTTTTTTTTTTGAAATTATTTTTTTTTGAAATTTTTTTTCAATTTTTTTTTAAATTTTTTTAAATTATTTTTTTGAAATTTTTTTTGAATTTTTTTTTTGAAATTTTTTTTTTTGAAATTTTTTTTCTGAATTTTTTTTTCAATTTTTTTTAAAATTTTTTTTGAAATTTTTTTTTTTTAATTTTTTTTAAATTTTTTTTTTTGAAAATTTTTTTTTTGAAATTTTTTTTTTCGAAATTTTTTTAAAAATTTTTTTAAATTTTTTTTTTGAATTTTTTTTTTCTGTACTTTTTTTTTTGAAATTTTTTTTTTCGAAAATTTTTTTGAAATTATTTTTTTTTGAAATTTTTTTTTTGAAAATTTTTTTTTTGAAATTTTTTTTTTTCGAAAATTTTTTTGAAATTTTTTTTTTGAAAATTTGTTTTTTTGAAATTTTTTTTTTGAAAATTTTTTTTTTGAAATTTTTTTTTAAAAATTTTTTTTTAATTTTTTTTTGAAATTTTTTTTTTTTGGATTTTTTTTTTTGAAATTTTTTTGTTCGAAAATTTTTTTGAAATTATTTTTTTTTGAAATTTTTTTTTTTGAAAATTTATTTTTTGAAATTTTTTTTTGAAATTTTTTTTTTTGAAATTTTTTTTTTCGAAAATTTTTTTGAAATTTTTTTCCAATTATTTTTTTGAAATTTTTTTTTTTGAAATTTTTTTTTTTTTAAATTTTTTTTTTTAATTTTTTTTTCGAAATTTTTTTGAAATTTTTTTCCAATTTTTTTTAAATTATTTTTTTGAAATTTTTTTTGAATTTTTTTTTGAATTTTTTTTTTGAAATTTTTTTTCTTGAAATTTTTTTTTTCGAAAATTTTTTGAAATTTTTTTCCAATTTTTTTTTTCAATTTTTTTTAAATTTATTTTTTTTGTATTTTTTTTTGAAATTTTTTTTTTCGAAAAATTTTTTGAAATTTTTTTCCAATTTTTTTTTTTTTCAATTTTTTTAAAAATTTTTTTTAATTATTTTTTTGAAATTTTTTTTCAATTTTTTTTTTGAAAAATTTTTTTTTTGAAAAATTTTTTTTTTGAAATTTTTTTTTTTGAAATTTTTTTTTTGAAAATTTTTTTGAAATTTTTTTTGAAATTTTTTTTTTCGATTTTTTTTTTGAAATTTTTTTTTTCGAAAATTTTTTTGAAAATTTTTTTTTTGAAATTTTTTTTACTTTTAATTTTTTTTTTTGAAATTTTTTTTTCGAAAATTTTTTTGAAATTTTTCTTGAAATTTTTTTTTTGAAAATTTTTTTTTCGAATTTTTTTTCAATTTTTTTTTCAATTTTTATTAAAATTTTTTTTTTATTTTTTTTTTAAATTTTTTAAAAATTTTTTTTGAAAAATTTTTTTTGAATTTTTTTCCAATTTTTTTTCAATTTTTTAAAAAATTTTTTTAAATTTTTTTTTGAAATTTTTTTTTTTGAAATTTTTTTTTTGAAATTATTTTTTTCGAAAATTTTTTTGAAATTTTTTTCCAATTTTTTTTTTCAATTTTTTTAAAATTTTTTTTTGAAATTTTTTTTTTTTTGAAATTTTTTTTTTTGAAATTTTTTTTTTGAAAATTTTTTTTTCGATTTTTTTTAAATTATTTTTTTGAAATTTTTTTTTGAATTTTTTTTTTGAAATTTTTTTTTTTGAAATTTGTTTTTTCGAAAATTTTTTGAAATTTTTTTCCAATTTTTTTTTTCAATTTTTTTTAAATTTATTTTTTTTGTATTTTTTTTTGAAATTTTTTTTTGAAATTTTTTTTTTGAAATTTTTTTTTTTATTTTTTTTAAATTTTTTTTTTGAAAATTTTTTTTTTGAAATTTTTTTTTTGAATTTTTTTTTCAATTTTTTTAAAAATTTTTTTTTAAAATTTTTTTTAAATTTTTTTTTTGAAAATTTTTTTTTTTGAAATTTTTTTTCAATTTTTTTTTAAATTTTTTTTTTGAAAATTTTTTTTTGAAATTTTTTTTTTGAAATTTTTTTTTTATTTTTTTTAAATTTTTTTTTTGAAAATTTTTTTTTTGAAATTTTTTTTTTGAATTTTTTTTTCAATTTTTTTTAAATTTTTTTTTGAAATTTTTTTTTTTTGAAATTTTTTTTTTTGAAATTTTTTTTTTCGAAATTTTTTTGAAATTTTTTTCCAATTTTTTTTTCAATTTTTTTAAAATTTTTTTTAAATTTTTTTTTTGAAATTTTTTTTTTTTGTATTTTTTTTTTTGAAATTTTTTTTTTCGAAAATTTTTTTGAAATTATTTTTTTTTGAAATTTTTTTTTTTGAAATTTTTTTTTTGAAATTTTTTTTTGAAATTATTTTTTTCGAAAATTTTTTTGAAATTTTTTTCCAATTTTTTTTAAATTTTTTTTTGAAATTTTTTTTTTTTAATTTTTTTTAAATTTTTTTGAAATTTTTTTTTGAAATTATTTTTTTCGAAAATTTTTTTGAAATTTTTTTCCAATTTTTTTTTTCAATTTTTTTTAAATTTTTTTTTGAAATTTTTTTTTTTTGAAATTTTTTTTTTTTTAATTTTTTTTTTGAAAATTTTTTTTTCGATTTTTTTTTTCAATTTTTTTTTAAATTTTTTTTTTGAAAATTTTTTTTTGAAATTTTTTTTTTGAAATTTTTCTTTTATTTTTATAATTTTTTTTTTTGAAATTTTTTTTTTAAAATTTTTTTTAAATTTTTTTTTTTGAAAATTTTTTTTTTGAAATTTTTTTTTTCGAAATTTTTTTGAAATTTTTTTCCAATTTTTTTTTTCAATTTTTTTAAAAATTTTTTTAAATTTTTTTTTTGAATTTTTTTTTTTGTACTTTTTTTTTTGAAATTTTTTTTTTCGAAAATTTTTTTGAAATTATTTTTTTTTTTAATTTTTTTTTTGAAAATTTTTTTTTTGAAATTTTTTTTTTCGAAAATTTTTTTGAAATTTTTTTTTTGAAAATTTGTTTTTTTGAAATTTATTTTTTGAAAATTTTTTTTTTTGAAATTTTTTTTTAAAAATTTTTTTTAAATTTTTTTTTTGAAATTTTTTTTTTTGTATTTTTTTTTTGAAATTTTTTTTTTCGAAAATTTTTTTGAAATTATTTTTTTTTGAAATTTTTTTTTTTGAAAATTTTTTTTTTGAAATTTTTTTTTGAAATTTTTTTTTTTGAAATTTTTTTTTTCGAAAATTTTTTTGAAATTTTTTTCCAATTATTTTTTTGAAATTTTTTTTTTTGAAATTTTTTTTTTTTTAATTTTTTTTTTTAATTTTTTTTTTCGAAATTTTTTTGAAATTTTTTTCCAATTTTTTTTTCAATTTTTTTTAAATTTTTTTGAAATTTTTTTTTGAAATTTTTTTTTTTTGTATTTTTTTTTTTGAAATTTTTTTTTTGAAATTTTTTTTTTTGAAAATTTTTTTTTTAAAATTTTTTTTTTGAAATTTTTTTTTTCGAAATTTTTTTGAAATTTTTTTCCAATTTTTTTTTCAATTTTTTTTAAATTTTTTTGAAATTTTTTTTTGAAATTTTTTTTTTGTATTTTTTTTTTTGAAATTTTTTTTTTTTGAAATTTTTTTTTTCAAAAATTTTTTTGAAATTTTTTTCCATTTTTTTTTCAATTTTTTTAAAATTTTTTTTAAATTATTTTTTTGAAATTTTTTTTGAATTTTTTTTTTCGAAATTTTTTTTCGAATTTTTTTTTTCAATTTTTTTTTTGAAAATTTTTTTTTTTGAAATTTTTTTTTTTGAAATTTTTTTTTTGAAAATTTTTTTGAAATTTTTTTTGAAATTTTTTTTTCGATTTTTTTTTTGAAATTTTTTTTTTCGAAAATTTTTTTGAAATTTTTTTTTTGAAATTTTTATTATTTTTAATTTTTTTTTTTTGAAATTTTTTTTTCGAAAATTTTTTTGAAATTTTTTTTGAAATTTTTTTTTTGAAAATTTTTTTTTCGAATTTTTTTTCAATTTTTTTTTCAATTTTTATTAAAATTTTTTTTTTATTTTTTTTTTAATTTTTTAAAAATTTTTTATGAAAAATTTTTTTTGAATTTTTTTCCAATTTTTTTTTCAATTTTTTTAAAATTTTTTTTAAATTTTTTTTTGAAATTTTTTTTTTTTGAAATTTTTTTTTTGAAATTATTTTTTTCGAAAAATTTTTTGAAATTTTTTTCCAATTTTTTTTTTAATTTTTTTAAAATTTTTTTTTGAAATTTTTTTTTTTTTGAAATTTTTTTTTTTGAAATTTTTTTCTTGAAAATTTTTTTTTCGATTTTTTTAAAATTATTTTTTTGAAATTTTTTTTTGAATTTTTTTTTTGAAATTTTTTTTTTTGAAATTTTTTTTTTCGAAAATTTTTTGAAATTTTTTTCCAATTTTTTTTTTCAATTTTTTTTAAATTTATTTTTTTTGTATTTTTTTTTTGAAATTTTTTTTTTCGAAAATTTTTTTGAAATTTTTTTCCAATTTTTTTTTTCAATTTTTTTTAAAAATTTTTTTAAATTATTTTTTTGAAATTTTTTTCCAATTTTTTTTAAATTATTTTTTTGAATTTTTTTTTGAATTTTTTTTTTGAAATTTTTTTTCTTGAAATTTTTTTTTTCGAAAATGTTTTGAAATTTTTTTCCAATTTTTTTTTTTCAATTTTTTTTAAATTTATTTTTTTTGTATTTTTTTTATGAAATTTTTTTTTTCGAAAAATTTTTTGAAATTTTTTTCCAATTTTTTTAAAAAATTTTTTAAATTATTTTTTTGAAATTTTTTTTGAATTTTTTTTTTGAAATTTTTTTTTGAAATTTTTTTTTTGAATTTTTTTTTCAATTTTTTTTTTAATTTTTTTTGAAATTTTTTTTTTTAAATTTTTTTTAAATTTTTTTTTTGAAAATTTTTTTTTTGAAATTTTTTTTTTTTGAAATTTTTTTTTTGAAATTTTTTTTTTCGAAATTTTTTTGAAATTTTTTTCCAATTTTTTTTTTCAATTTTTTTTAAATTTTTTTTTTAATTTTTTTTTTGAAATTTTTTTTTTTGTATTTTTTTTTGAAATTTTTTTTTTCGAAAATTTTTTTGAAATTATTTTTTTTTGAAATTTTTTTTTTTGAAAATTTTTATTTTGAAATTTTTTTTTTTCGAAAATTTTTTTGAAATTTTTTTTTTGAAAATTTTTTTTTTGAAATTTTTTTTTGAAATTTTTTTTTTAATTTTTTTTAAATTTTTTTTTTGAAAATTTTTTTTTTGAAATTTTTTTTTTTGAAATTTTTTTTTTGAAATTTTTTTTTTCGAAATTTTTTTGAAATTTTTTTCCAATTTTTTTTTCAATTTTTTTTAAATTTTTTTTTTGAAATTTTTTTTTTTGTATTTTTTTTTTTGAAATTTTTTTTTTTCGAAAATTTTTTTGAAATTTTTTTTTTGAAAATTTTTTTTTGAAATTTTTTTTTTTCGAAAATTTTTTTGAAATTTTTTTTTTGAAAATTTTTTTTTTTGAAATTTTTTTTTTTTAATTTTTTTTAAATTTTTTTTTTGAAATTTTTTTTTTGTATTTTTTTTTGAAATTTTTTTTTTTCGAAATTTTTTTTGAAATTATTTTTTTTTGAAATTTTTTTTCAATTTTTTTTAAAATTTTTTTAAATTATTTTTTTGAAATTTTTTTTGAATTTTTTTTTTGAAATTTTTTTTTTTGAAATTTTTTTTCTGATTTTTTTTTTCAATTTTTTTTAAAATTTTTTTTTAAATTTTTTTTTTTTTAATTTTTTTTAAATTTTTTTTTTTGAAAATTTTTTTTTTGAAATTTTTTTTTTCGAAATTTTTTTGAAATTTTTTTCCAATTTTTTTTTTTCAATTTTTTTAAAAATTTTTTTAAATTTTTTTTTTGAATTTTTTTTTTTCTGTACTTTTTTTTTTGAAATTTTTTTTTTCGAAAATTTTTTTGAAATTATTTTTTTTTGAAATTTTTTTTTTGAAAATTTTTTTTTTGAAATTTTTTTTTTTCGAAAATTTTTTTGAATTTTTTTTTTGAAAATTTGTTTTTTTGAAATTTTTTTTTTGAAAATTTTTTTTTTTGAAATTTTTTTTTAAAAATTTTTTTTTAATTTTTTTTTGAAAATTTTTTTTTTGGATTTTTTTTTTTTGAAATTTTTTTTTTCAAAAATTTTTTTGAAATTATTTTTTTTTGAAATTTTTTTTTTTGAAAATTTTTTTTTGAAATTTTTTTTTTGAAATTTTTCTTTTATTTTTATAATTTTTTTTTTTTGAAATTTTTTTTTTTAAATTTTTTTTAAATTTTTTTTTTTGAAAATTTTTTTTTTGAAATTTTTTTTTTCGAAATTTTTTTGAAATTTTTTTCCAATTTTTTTTTTCAATTTTTTTAAAAATTTTTTTAAATTTTTTTTTTGAATTTTTTTTTTTGTACTTTTTTTTTTGAAATTTTTTTTTTCGAAAATTTTTTTGAAATTATTTTTTTTTTAAATTTTTTTTTTGAAAATTTTTTTTTTGAAATTTTTTTTTTTCGAAAATTTTTTTGAAATTTTTTTTTTGAAAATTTGTTTTTTTGAAATTTATTTTTTGAAAATTTTTTTTTTTGAAATTTTTTTTTAAAAATTTTTTTTAAATTTTTTTTTTGAAATTTTTTTTTTTGTATTTTTTTTTTGAAATTTTTTTTTTCGAAAATTTTTTTGAAATTATTTTTTTTTGAAATTTTTTTTTTTGAAAATTTTTTTTTTGAAATTTTTTTTTGAAATTTTTTTTTTTGAAATTTTTTTTTTCGAAAATTTTTTTGAAATTTTTTTCCAATTATTTTTTTGAAATTTTTTTTTTTGAAATTTTTTTTTTTTAATTTTTTTTTTTTTAATTTTTTTTTTCGAAATTTTTTTGAAATTTTTTTCCAATTTTTTTTTCAATTTTTTTTAAATTTTTTTTAAATTTTTTTTTGAAATTTTTTTTTTTTGTATTTTTTTTTTTGAAATTTTTTTTTTGAAATTTTTTTTTTTGAAAATTTTTTTTTTTAAATTTTTTTTTTGAAATTTTTTTTTTCGAAATTTTTTTGAAATTTTTTTCCAATTTTTTTTTCAATTTTTTTTAAATTTTTTTGAAATTTTTTTTTGAAATTTTTTTTTTGTATTTTTTTTTTTGAAATTTTTTTTTTTTGAAATTTTTTTTTTCAAAAATTTTTTTGAAATTTTTTTCCATTTTTTTTTTCAATTTTTTTAAAATTTTTTTTAAATTATTTTTTTGAAATTTTTTTTGAATTTTTTTTTTGAATTTTTTTTTCGAAATTTTTTTTCGAATTTTTTTTTTCAATTTTTTTTTGAAAATTTTTTTTTTTGAAATTTTTTTTTTTGAAATTTTTTTTTTGAAAATTTTTTTGAAATTTTTTTTGAAATTTTTTTTTCGATTTTTTTTTTGAAATTTTTTTTTTCGAAAATTTTTTTGAAATTTTTTTTTTGAAATTTTTTTTATTTTTAATTTTTTTTTTTGAAATTTTTTTTTCGAAAATTTTTTTGAAATTTTTTTTGAAATTTTTTTTTTGAAAATTTTTTTTTCGAATTTTTTTTCAATTTTTTTTTCAATTTTTATTAAAATTTTTTTTTTATTTTTTTTTAAATTTTTTAAAAATTTTTTATGAAAAATTTTTTTTGAATTTTTTTCCATTTTTTTTTTCAATTTTTTTAAAAATTTTTTTAAATTTTTTTTTGAAATTTTTTTTTTTTGAAATTTTTTTTTTGAAATTATTTTTTTCGAAAAATTTTTTGAAATTTTTTTCCAATTTTTTTTTAAATTTTTTTAAAATTTTTTTTTGAAATTTTTTTTTTTTTGAAATTTTTTTTTTTGAATTTTTTTTCTTGAAAATTTTTTTTTCGATTTTTTTAAAATTATTTTTTTGAAATTTTTTTTTTAAATTTTTTTTTAAATTTTTTTTTTTAATTTTTTTTAAATTTTTTTTTTGAAAATTTTTTTTTTGAAATTTTTTTTTTTGAAATTTTTTTTTTGAAATTTTTTTTTTCGAAATTTTTTTGAAATTTTTTTCCAATTTTTTTATCAATTTTTTTTAAATTTTTTTTTTGAAATTTTTTTTTTTGTATTTTTTTTTTTTAAATTTTTTTTTTCGAAAATTTTTTTGAAATTTTTTTTTTGAAAATTTTTTTTTGAAATTTTTTTTTTTCGAAAATTTTTTTGAAATTTTTTTTTTGAAAATTTTTTTTTTTGAAATTTTTTTTTTTAAATTTTTTTTAAATTTTTTTTTTGAAATTTTTTTTTTGTATTTTTTTTTGAAATTTTTTTTTTCGAATTTTTTTTTGAAATTATTTTTTTTTGAAATTTTTTTTCAATTTTTTTTAAAATTTTTTTAAATTATTTTTTTGAAATTTTTTTTGAATTTTTTTTTTGAAATTTTTTTTTTTGAAATTTTTTTTCTGATTTTTTTTTTCAATTTTTTTTTAAATTTTTTTTGAAATTTTTTTTTTTTTAATTTTTTTTAAATTTTTTTTTTTGAAAATTTTTTTTTTGAAATTTTTTTTTTCGAAATTTTTTTGAAATTTTTTTCCAATTTTTTTTTTTCAATTTTTTTAAAAATTTTTTTAAATTTTTTTTTTGAATTTTTTTTTTCTGTACTTTTTTTTTTGAAATTTTTTTTTTCGAAAATTTTTTTGAAATTATTTTTTTTTGAAATTTTTTTTTTGAAAATTTTTTTTTTGAAATTTTTTTTTTTCGAAAATTTTTTTGAAATTTTTTTTTTGAAAATTTGTTTTTTTGAAATTTTTTTTTTGAAAATTTTTTTTTTTGAAATTTTTTTTTAAAAATTTTTTTTAAATTTTTTTTTGAAATTTTTTTTTTTTGGATTTTTTTTTTTTGAAATTTTTTTTTTCGAAAATTTTTTTGAAATTATTTTTTTTTGAAATTTTTTTTTTTGAAAATTTTTTTTTTGAAATT
>OX101812.2:38940008-38952508 GCA_944452925.2 Chrysolina oricalcia
TTTTTCAATTTTTTTTAAATTTTTTTTTTGAAAATTTTTTTTTTGAAATTTTTTTTTTTTAATTTTTTTTTTCGAAATTTTTTTTGAAATTATTTTTTTTTGAAATTTTTTTTTTTGAAAATTTTTTTTTTGAAATTTTTTTTTTTCGAAAATTTTTTTGAAATTTTTTTTTTGAAAATTTTTTTTTTTGAAATTTTTTTTTTGAAATTTTTTTAAATTTTTTTTTTGAAATTTTTTTTTTTTGTATTTTTTTTTGAAATTTTTTTTTTCGAAAATTTTTTTGAAATTATTTTTTTTTGAAAATTTTTTTTTTGAAATTTTTTTTTTGTATTTTTTTTTTGAAATTTTTTTTTTCGAAAATTTTTTTGAAATTATTTTTTTTTGAAAATTTTTTTTTTGAAATTTTTTTTTTGAAATTTTTTTTTTTTAAATTTTTTTTAAATTTTTTTTTGAAATTTTTTTTTGAAATTATTTTTTTCGAAAATTTTTTTGAAATTTTTTTCCAATTTTTTTTTTCAATTTTTTTTAAATTTTTTTTTGAAATTTTTTTTTTTTGAAATTTTTTTTTTTGAAATTTTTTTTTTGGAATTTTTTTTTTCGATTTTTTTTTTCAATTTTTTTTTAAATTTTTTTCTTGAAAATTTTTTTTTGAAATTTTGTTTTTTGAATTTTTTTTTTTTATTTTTTTTAAATTTTTTTTTGAAAATTTTTTTTTTTGAAATTTTTTTTTTGAATTTTTTTTTCAATTTTTTTAAAAATTTTTTTTTTTTATTTTTTTTTTATTTTTTTTTTTATTTTTTTTGAAATTTTTTTTCAATTTTTTTAAAAATTTTTTTAAATTTTTTTTTTTAAATTTTTTTTGAATTTTTTTTTTGAAATTTTTTTTTTTTGAAATTTTTTTTTTGAATTTTTTTTTCAATTTTTTTTTAAATTTTTTTAAATTATTTTTTTGAAATTTTTTTAAAATTTTTTTTTTGAAATTTTTTTTTTTGTATTTTTTTTTTGAAATTTTTTTTTTCGAAAATTTTTTTGAAATAATTTTTTTTTGAAAATTTTTTTTTTGAAATTTTTTTTTTGAAATTTTTTTTTGAAATTATTTTTTTCGAAAATTTTTTTTAAATTTTTTTTTGAAATTTTTTTTTTTTAATTTTTTTTAAATTTTTTTGAAATTTTTTTTTGAAATTATTTTTTTCGAAAATTTTTTTTAAATTTTTTTCCAATTTTTTTTTTCAATTTTTTTTAAATTTTTTTTTGAAATTTTTTTTTTTTGAAATTTTTTTTTTTTTAATTTTTTTTTTGAAAATTTTTTTTTCGATTTTTTTTTTCAATTTTTTTTTAAATTTTTTTTTTGAAAATTTTTTTTTGAAATTTTTTTTTTGAAATTTTTCTTTTATTTTTATAATTTTTTTTTTTTTTATTTTTTTTAAATTTTTATTTTGAAAATTTTTTTTTTGAAATTTTTTTTTTCGAAATTTTTTTGAAATTTTTTTCCAATTTTTTTTTTCAATTTTTTTAAAAATTTTTTTAATTTTTTTTTTTGAATTTTTTTTTTTGTACTTTTTTTTTTGAAATTTTTTTTTTCGAAAATTTTTTTGAAATTATTTTTTTTTGAAATTTTTTTTTTGAAAATTTTTTTTTGAAATTTTTTTTTTTCGAAAATTTTTTTGAAATTTTTTTTTTGAAAATTTGTTTTTTTGAAATTTTTTTTTTGAAAATTTTTTTTTTTGAAATTTTTTTTTAAAAATTTTTTTTAAATTTTTTTTTTGAAATTTTTTTTTTTTGTATTTTTTTTTGAAATTTTTTTTTTCGAAAATTTTTTTGAAATTATTTTTTTTTGAAATTTTTTTTTTGAAAATTTTTTTTTTGAAATTTTTTTTTGAAATTTTTTTTTTTGAAATTTTTTTTTTCGAAAATTTTTTTGAAATTTTTTTCCAATTATTTTTTTGAAATTTTTTTTTGAAAATTTTTTTTTTTTAATTTTTTTTTTTTAATTTTTTTTTTCGAAATTTTTTTGAAATTTTTTTCCAATTTTTTTTTCAATTTTTTTAAAATTTTTTTGAAATTTTTTTTTGAAATTTTTTTTTTTGTATTTCTTTTTTGAAATTTTTTTTTCTGAAATTTTTTTTTTTGAAAATTTTTTTTTTTTTAATTTTTTTTTTGAAATTTTTTTTTCGAAATTTTTTTGAAATTTTTTTCCAATTTTTTTTTCAATTTTTTTTAAATTTTTTTGAAATTTTTTTTTGAAATTTTTTTTTTGTATTTTTTTTTTTGAAATTTTTTTTTTTGAAATTTTTTTTTTCGAAAATTTTTTTGAAATTTTTTTCCAATTTTTTTTTCAATTTTTTTAAAATTTTTTTTAAATTATTTTTTTGAAATTTTTTTTAAATTTTTTTTTTGAATTTTTTTTTTCGAAATTTTTTTTCGAATTTTTTTTTTCAATTTTTTTTTTGAAAATTTTTTTTTTTGAAATTTTTTTTTTTGAAATTTTTTTTATTTTTAATTTTTTTTTTTGAAATTTTTTTTTCGAAAATTTTTTTTTCGAATTTTTTTTCAATTTTTTTTTCAATTTTTATTAAAATTTTTTTTTTATTTTTTTTTTAATTTTTTAAAAAATTTTTTCCAATTTTTTTTTCAATTTTTTTAAAAATTTTTTAAAATTTTTTCTTGAAATTTTTTTTTATTGAAATTTTTTTTTTGAAATTATTTTTTTCGAAAATTTTTTTGAAATTTTTTTCCAATTTTTTTTTTCAATTTTTTTAAAAATTTTTTTTGAAATTTTTTTTTTTTTGAAATTTTTTTTTTTGAAATTTTTTTTTTGAAAATTTTTTTTTCGATTTTTTTTAAATTATTTTTTTGAAATTTTTTTTTGAATTTTTTTTTTGAAATTTTTTTTTTTGAAATTTTTTTTTTTCGAAAATTTTTTTTTTCAATTTTTTTTAAATTTATTTTTTTTGTATTGTTTTTTTGAATTTTTTTTTTTCGAAAATTTTTTTGAAATTTTTTTCCAATTTTTTTTTTCAATTTTTTTTAAAAATTTTTTTAAATTATTTTTTTGAAATTTTTTTCCAATTTTTTTTAAATTATTTTTTTGAAATTTTTTTTGAATTTTTTTTTGAATTTTTTTTTTGAAATTTTTTTTCTTGAAATTTTTTTTTTTCGAAAATTTTTTGAAATTTATTTCCAATTTTTTTTTTCAATTTTTTTTAAATCTATTTTTTTTGTATTTTTTTTTTGAAATTTTTTTTTTCGAAAAATTTTTTGAAATTTTTTTCCAATTTTTTTTTTGAATTTTTTTAAAAATTTTTTTTAATTATTTTTTTGAAATTTTTTTTGAATTTTTTTGAAATTTTTTTTTTGAAATTTTTTTTTTGAATTTTTTTTTCAATTTTTTTTTAAATTTTTTTTGAAATTTTTTTTTAAAAATTTTTTTTAAATTTTTTTTTGAAAATTTTTTTTTTGAAATTTTTTTTTTTTGAAATTTTTTTTTTTGAAATTTTTTTTTTCGAAATTTTTTTGAAATTTTTTTCCAATTTTTTTTTTCAATTTTTTTTAAATTTTTTTTAAATTTTTTTTTTGAAATTTTTTTTTTTGTATTTTTTTTTTGAAATTTTTTTATTCGAAAATTTTTTTGAAATTATTTTTTTTTGAAATTTTTTTTTTTTGAAAATTTTTTTTTTGAAATTTTTTTTTTCGAAAATTTTTTTGAAATTTTTTTTTTGAAAATTTTTTTTTTGAAATTTTTTTTTTTAATTTTTTTTAAATTTTTTTTTTTGAAAATTTTTTTTTTGAAATTTTTTTTTTCGAAAATTTTTTTGAAATTATTTTTTTTTGAAATTTTTTTTTTTGAAAATTTTTTTTTTGAAATTTTTTTTTTGAAATTTTTTTTTTTGAAATTTTTTTTTTCGAAAATTTTTTTGAAATTTTTTTCCAATTTTTTTTTTCAATTTTTTTTTTATTTTTTTAAATTATTTTTTTGAAATTTTTTTTGAAATTTTTTTTTTGAATTTTTTTTTCAATTTTTTTTAAAATTTTTTTTGAAATTTTTTTTTTTAAATTTTTTTAAATTTTTTTTTTGAAAATTTTTTTTTTGAAATTTTTTTTTTTTGAAATTTTTTTTTTTGAAATATTTTTTTTCGAAATTTTTTTGAAATTTTTTTCCAATTTTTTTTTCAATTTTTTTTAAATTTTTTTTTTGAAATTTTTTTTTTTTGTATTTTTTTTTTTGAAATTTTTTTTTTCGAAAATTTTTTTGAAATTATTTTTTTTTGAAATTTTTTTTTTGAAAATTTTTTTTTTGAAATTTTTTTTTTTCGAAAATTTTTTTGAAATTTTTTTTTTGAAAATTTTTTTTTTTGAAATTTTTTTTTTAAATTTTTTTCAAATTTTTTTTTTTGAAAATTTTTTTTTTGAAATTTTTTTTTTCGAAATTTTTTTGAAATTTTTTTCCAATTTTTTTTTTCAATTTTTTTAAAAATTTTTTTAAATTTTTTTTTTGAATTTTTTTTTTTGTACTTTTTTTTTTGAAATTTTTTTTTTCGAAAATTTTTTTGAAATTATTTTTTTTTTAAATTTTTTTTTTGAAAATTTTTTTTTTGAAATTTTTTTTTTTCGAAAATTTTTTTGAAATTTTTTTTTTGAAAATTTGTTTTTTTGAAATTTTTTTTTTGAAAATTTTTTTTTTTGAAATTTTTTTTAAAAATTTTTTTTAAATTTTTTTTTTGAAATTTTTTTTTTTTGTATTTTTTTTTTTGAAATTTTTTTTTTCGAAAATTTTTTTGAAATTATTTTTTTTTGAAATTTTTTTTTTTGAAAATTTTTTTTTTGAAATTTTTTTTTGAAATTTTTTTTTTTGAAATTTTTTTTTTCGAAAATTTTTTTGAAATTTTTTTCCAATTATTTTTTTGAAATTTTTTTTTTTGAAATTTTTTTTTTTTTAATTTTTTTTTTTAATTTTTTTTTTCGAAATTTTTTTGAAATTTTTTTCCAATTTTTTTTTCAATTTTTTTTAAATTTTTTTGAAATGTTTTTTTGAAATTTTTTTTTTTTGTATTTTTTTTTTTTGAAATTTTTTTTTCGAAATTTTTTTTTTTGAAAATTTTTTTTTTTAAATTTTTTTTTTGAAATTTTTTTTTTCGAAATTTTTTTGAAATTTTTTTCCAATTTTTTTTTCAATTTTTTTTCAATTTTTTTTAAATTTTTTTGAAATTTTTTTTTGAAATTTTTTTTTTGTATTTTTTTTTTGAAATTTTTTTTTTTTGAAATTTTTTTTTTCAAAAATTTTTTTGAAATTTTTTTCCATTTTTTTTTTCAATTTTTTTAAATTTTTTTTTAAATTATTTTTTTGAATTTTTTTTTGAATTTTTTTTTGAATTTTTTTTTTCGAAATTTTTTTTCGAATTTTTTTTTTCAATTTTTTTTTTGAAAATTTTTTTTTTTGAAATTTTTTTTTTTGAAATTTTTTTTTTGAAAATTTTTTTGAAATTTTTTTTGAAATTTTTTTTTTCGATTTTTTTTTTGAAATTTTTTTTTTCGAAAATTTTTTTGAAATTTTTTTTTTTGAAATTTTTTTTATTTTTAATTTTTTTTTTTTGAAATTTTTTTTTCGAAAATTTTTTTGAAATTTTTTTTGAAATTTTTTTTTTGAAAATTTTTTTTTCGAATTTTTTTTCAATTTTTTTTTCAATTTTTATTAAAATTTTTTTTTTATTTTTTTTTTTAATTTTTTAAAAATTTTTTATGAAAAATTTTTTTTGAATTTTTTTCCAATTTTTTTTTCATTTTTTTTAAAAATTTTTTTAAATTTTTTTTTGAAATTTTTTTTTTTGAAATTTTTTTTTTGAAATTATTTTTTTCGAAAAATTTTTTGAAATTTTTTTCCAATTTTTTTTTTTAATTTTTTTAAAATTTTTTTTTGAAATTTTTTTTTTTTTGAAATTTTTTTTTTGAAATTTTTTTCTTGAAAATTTTTTTTTTGAAATTTTTTTTTGAATTTTTTTTTTGAAATTTTTTTTTTTGAAATTTTTTTTTTCGAAAATTTTTTGAAATTTTTTTCCAATTTTTTTTTTCAATTTATTTAAAAATTTTTTTTTTATTTTTTTTTTTAATTTTTTAAAAATTTTTTTTGAAAAATTTTTTTTGAAATTTTTTTTTTCGAAAATTTTTTTGAAATTTTTTTTTTTGAAAATTTTTTTCGAAAATTTTTTTTTCGATTTTTTTAAAATTATTTTTTTGAAATTTTTTTTTGAATTTTTTTTTTGAAATTTTTTTTTTTGAAATTTTTTTTTTCGAAAATTTTTTGAAATTTTTTTCCAATTTTTTTTTTCAATTTATTTAAAAATTTTTTTTTTTATTTTTTTTTTTAATTTTTTAAAAATTTTTTTTGAAAAATTTTTTTTGAAATTTTTTTTTTCGAAAATTTTTTTGAAATTTTTTTCCAATTTTTTTTTTCAATTTTTTTAAAATTTTTTTGAAATTTTTTTTTTGAAATTTTTTTTTTTGAAATTTTTTTCCAATTTTTTTTTTCAATTTTTTTAAAATTCTTTTTAAATTTTTTTTTGAAATTTTTTTTTTTTGAAATTTTTTTTTGAAATTTTTTTTTTCGAAAATTTTTTTGAAATTTTTTTCCAATTTTTTTTTTCAATTTTTTTTTAATTTTTTTTTGAAATTTTTTTTTTTTGAAATTTTTTTTTTGAAATTTTTTTTTTCGAAATTTTTTTGAAATTTTTTTCCAATTTTTTTTTCAATTTTTTTAAAATTTTTTTTAAATTTTTTTTTTGAAATTTTTTTTTTTGTATTTTTTTTTTGAAATTTTTTTTTTCGAAAATTTTTTTGAAATTATTTTTTTTTGAAATTTTTTTTTTTGAAAATTTTTTTTTTGAAATTTTTTTTTTCGAAAATTTTTTTGAAATTTTTTTTTTGAATATTTTTTTTTTGAAATTTTTTTTTAAAATTTTTTTTAAATTTTTTTTTTGAAATTTTTTTTTTTTGTATTTTTTTTTTTGAAATTTTTTTTTTCGAAAATTTTTTTGAAATTATTTTTTTTTGAAATTTTTTTTTTTGAAAATTTTTTTTTGAAATTTTTTTTTTGAAATTTTTTTTTTTGAAATTTTTTTTTCGAAAATTTTTTTGAAATTTTTTTCCAATTTTTTTTTTCAATTTTTTTTTTTATTTTTTTAAATTATTTTTTTGAAATTTTTTTTGAAATTTTTTTTTTGAATTTTTTTTTCCATTTTTTCGAAAATTTTTTTGAAATTTTTTTTTTGAAAATTTGTTTTTTTGAAATTTTTTTTTTGAAAATTTTTTTTTTTGAAATTTTTTTTTAAAAATTTTTTTTAAATTTTTTTTTTGAAATTTTTTTTTTTTGTATTTTTTTTTTTGAAATTTTTTTTTTCGAAAATTTTTTTGAAATTATTTTTTTTTGAAATTTTTTTTTTTGAAAATTTTTTTTTTGAAATTTTTTTTTGAAATTTTTTTTTTTGAAATTTTTTTTTTCGAAAATTTTTTTGAAATTTTTTTCCAATTATTTTTTTGAAATTTTTTTTTTTGAAATTTTTTTTTTTTAATTTTTTTTTTTAATTTTTTTTTTCGAAATTTTTTTGAAATTTTTTTCCAATTTTTTTTTCAATTTTTTTTAAATTTTTTTGAAATTTTTTTTTGAAATTTTTTTTTTTTGTATTTTTTTTTTTGAAATTTTTTTTTTGAAATTTTTTTTTTTGAAAATTTTTTTTTTTTAATTTTTTTTTTTGAAATTTTTTTTTTCGAAATTTTTTTGAAATTTTTTTCCAATTTTTTTTTCAATTTTTTTAAAATTTTTTTGAAATTTTTTTTTGAAATTTTTTTTTTGTATTTTTTTTTTGAAATTTTTTTTTTTGAAATTTTTTTTTTCAAAAATTTTTTTGAAATTTTTTTCCATTTTTTTTTTCAATTTTTTTAAATTTTTTTTTAAATTATTTTTTTGAAATTTTTTTTGAATTTTTTTTTGAATTTTTTTTTTCGAAATTTTTTTTCGAATTTTTTTTTTCAATTTTTTTTTTGAAAATTTTTTTTTTTGAAATTTTTTTTTTGAAATTTTTTTTTTGAAAATTTTTTTGAAATTTTTTTTGAAATTTTTTTTTTCGATTTTTTTTTTGAAATTTTTTTTTTCGAAAATTTTTTTGAAATTTTTTTTTTTGAAATTTTTTTTATTTTTAATTTTTTTTTTTTGAAATTTTTTTTTCGAAAATTTTTTTGAAATTTTTTTTGAAATTTTTTTTTTGAAAATTTTTTTTTCGAATTTTTTTTCAATTTTTTTTTCAATTTTTATTAAAATTTTTTTTTTTATTTTTTTTTTTAATTTTTTAAAAATTTTTTATGAAAAATTTTTTTTGAATTTTTTTCCAATTTTTTTTTCAATTTTTTTAAAATTTTTTTTAAATTTTTTTTTGAAATTTTTTTTTTTTGAAATTTTTTTTTTGAAATTATTTTTTTCGAAAAATTTTTTGAAATTTTTTTCCAATTTTTTTTTTTTAATTTTTTTAAAATTTTTTTTTGAAATTTTTTTTTTTTTGAAATTTTTTTTTTTGAAATTTTTTTCTTGAAAATTTTTTTTTCGATTTTTTTAAAATTATTTTTTTGAAATTTTTTTTTGAATTTTTTTTTTGAAATTTTTTTTTTTGAAATTTTTTTTTTCGAAAATTTTTTGAAATTTTTTTCCAATTTTTTTTTTCAATTTATTTAAAAATTTTTTTTTTATTTTTTTTTTAATTTTTTAAAAATTTTTTTTGAAAAATTTTTTTTGAAATTTTTTTTTTCGAAAATTTTTTTGAAATTTTTTTTTTTGAAAATTTTTTCTTGAAAATTTTTTTTTCGATTTTTTTAAAATTATTTTTTTGAAATTTTTTTTTGAATTTTTTTTTTGAAATTTTTTTTTTTGAAATTTTTTTTTTCGAAAATTTTTTGAAATTTTTTTTTTCAATTTATTTAAAAATTTTTTTTTTTATTTTTTTTTTTTATTTTTTAAAAATTTTTTTTGAAAAATTTTTTTTGAAATTTTTTTTTTCGAAAATTTTTTTGAAATTTTTTTCCAATTTTTTTTTTCAATTTTTTTAAAATTTTTTTGAAATTTTTTTTTTGAAATTTTTTTTTTTGAAATTTTTTTCCAATTTTTTTTTTCAATTTTTTAAAAATTCTTTTTAAATTTTTTTTTGAAATTTTTTTTTTTTGAAATTTTTTTTTGAAATTTTTTTTTTCGAAAATTTTTTTGAAATTTTTTTCCAATTTTTTTTTTCAATTTTTTTTAAATTTTTTTTTGAAATTTTTTTTTTTTGAAATTTTTTTTTTTGAAATTTTTTTTTTCGAAATTTTTTTGAAATTTTTTTCCAATTTTTTTTTCAATTTTTTTAAAATTTTTTTTAAATTTTTTTTTTGAAATTTTTTTTTGTATTTTTTTTTTTGAAATTTTTTTTTTCGAAAATTTTTTTGAAATTATTTTTTTTTGAAATTTTTTTTTTTGAAAATTTTTTTTTTGAAATTTTTTTTTTCGAAAATTTTTTTGAAATTTTTTTTTTGAATATTTTTTTTTTGAAATTTTTTTTTAAAATTTTTTTTAAATTTTTTTTTTGAAATTTTTTTTTTTTGTATTTTTTTTTTTGAAATTTTTTTTTTCGAAAATTTTTTTGAAATTATTTTTTTTTGAAATTTTTTTTTTTGAAAATTTTTTTTTGAAATTTTTTTTTTGAAATTTTTTTTTTTGAAATTTTTTTTTTCGAAAATTTTTTTGAAATTTTTTTCCAATTTTTTTTTTCAATTTTTTTTTTATTTTTTTAAATTATTTTTTTGAAATTTTTTTTGAAATTTTTTTTTTGAATTTTTTTTTCCATTTTTTTAAAAATTTTTTTTGAATTTTTTTTTTTAAATTTTTTTTAAATTTTTTTTTTGTAAATTTTTTTTTTGAAATTTTTTTTTTTTGAAATTTTTTTTTTTGAAATTTTTTTTTTCGAAATTTTTTTTAAATTTTTTTCCAATTTTTTTTTTCAATTTTTTTGAAATTTTTTTTTTGAAATTTTTTTTTTTTGTATTTTTTTTTTTGAAATTTTTTTTTCGAAAATTTTTTTGAAATTTTTTTTTTGAAAATTTTTTTTTTGAAATTTTTTTTTTTCGAAAATTTTTTTGAAATTTTTTTTTTGAAAATTTTTTTTTTTGAAATTTTTTTTTAAAATTTTTTTTAAATTTTTTTTTTGAAATTTTTTTTTTTGTATTTTTTTTTTTTGAAATTTTTTTTTTCGAAATTTTTTTTGAAATTATTTTTTTTTGAAATTTTTTTTTTTGAAAATTTTTTTTTTGAAATTTTTTTTTTGAAATTTTTGTTTTGAAATTTTTTTTTTCGAAAATTTTTTTGAAATTTTTTTCCAATTTTTTTTTTCAATTTTTTTTAAATTTTTTTTTTGAAAATTTTTTTTTTGAAATTTTTTTTTTTTAATTTTTTTTTTCGAAATTTTTTTTGAAATTATTTTTTTTTGAAATTTTTTTTTTTGAAAATTTTTTTTTTGAAATTTTTTTTTTTCGAAAATTTTTTTGAAATTTTTTTTTTGAAAATTTTTTTTTTTGAAATTTTTTTTTTGAAATTTTTTTAAATTTTTTTTTTGAAATTTTTTTTTTTGTATTTTTTTTTTTTAATTTTTTTTTTCGAAAATTTTTTTGAAATTATTTTTTTTTGAAAATTTTTTTTTTGAAATTTTTTTTGTGAAATTTTTTTTTTTGAAATTTTTTTTTCGAAAATTTTTTTGAAATTTTTTTCCAATTTTTTTTTTCAATTTTTTTTAAATTTTTTTTTGAAATTTTTTTTTTTTTAATTTTTTTGAAATTTTTTTTTGAAATTTTTTTTTGAAATTATTTTTTTCGAAAATTTTTTTGAAATTTTTTTCCAATTTTTTTTTTCAATTTTTTTTAAATTTTTTTTTTTTTGAAATTTTTTTTTTTGAAATTTTTTTTTTGGAATTTTTTTTTCGATTTTTTTTTCAATTTTTTTTAAAATTTTTTTCTTGAAAATTTTTTTTTGAAATTTTTTTTTTTGAAATTTTTTTTTTATTTTTTTTAAATTTTTTTTTTGAAAATTTTTTTTTTGAAATTTTTTTTTTGAATTTTTTTTTCAATTTTTTAAAAAATTTTTTTTTTTATTTTTTTTTTATTTTTTTTTTTATTTTTTTTGAAATTTTTTTTCAATTTTTTTAAAAATTTTTTAAATTTTTTTTTTGAAATTTTTTTTGAATTTTTTTTTTGAAATTTTTTTTTTGAAATTTTTTTTTTGAATTTTTTTTTCAATTTTTTTTTAAATTTTTTTAAATTATTTTTTTGAAATTTTTTTTAAATTTTTTTTTTGAAATTTTTTTTTTTGTATTTTTTTTTTTGAAATTTTTTTTTTCGAAAATTTTTTTGAAATAATTTTTTTTTGAAAATTTTTTTTTTGAAATTTTTTTTTTGAAATTTTTTTTTGAAATTATTTTTTTCGAAAATTTTTTTGAAATTTTTTTCCAATTTTTTTTTCAATTTTTTTTAAATTTTTTTTTGAAATTTTTTTTTTTTAATTTTTTTTAAATTTTTTTGAAATTTTTTTTTGAAATTATTTTTTTCGAAAATTTTTTTGAAATTTTTTTCCAATTTTTTTTTTCAATTTTTTTTAAATTTTTTTTTGAAATTTTTTTTTTTTGAAATTTTTTTTTTTTTAATTTTTTTTTTGAAAATTTTTTTTTCAATTTTTTTTTTCAATTTTTTTTTAAATTTTTTTTTTGAAAATTTTTTTTTGAAATTTTTTTTTTGAAATTTTTCTTTTATTTTTATAATTTTTTTTTTTGAAATTTTTTTTTTAAAATTTTTTTTAAATTTTTTTTTTTGAAAATTTTTTTTTGAAATTATTTTTTTCGAAAATTTTTTTGAAATTTTTTTCCAATTTTTTTTTCAATTTTTTTTAAATTTTTTTTTGAAATTTTTTTTTTAAATTTTTTTAAAATTTTTTTGAAATTTTTTTTTGAAATTATTTTTTTCGAAAATTTTTTTGAAATTTTTTTCCAATTTTTTTTTTCAATTTTTTTTAAATTTTTTTTTGAAATTTTTTTTTTTTGAAATTTTTTTTTTTTAAATTTTTTTTTTGAAAATTTTTTTTTCGATTTTTTTTTTCAATTTTTTTTTAAATTTTTTTTTTGAAATTTTTTTTTTGAAATTTTTTTTTTGAAATTTTTCTTTTATTTTTATAATTTTTTTTTTTGAAATTTTTTTTTTTAAATTTTTTTTAAATTTTTTTTTTTGAAAATTTTTTTTTTGAAATTTTTTTTTTCGAAATTTTTTTGAAATTTTTTTCCAATTTTTTTTTTCAATTTTTTTAAAAATTTTTTGAAATTTTTTTTTTTGTATTTTTTTTTTTGAAATTTTTTTTTTGAAATTTTTTTTTTTGAAAATTTTTTTTTTTAAATTTTTTTTTTGAAATTTTTTTTTTCGAAATTTTTTTGAAATTTTTTTCCAATTTTTTT
>OX101812.2:38960008-38967508 GCA_944452925.2 Chrysolina oricalcia
TTTTTTGAAATTTTTTCCATTTTTTTTTTCAATTTTTTTAAAATTTTTTTTAAATTATTTTTTTGAAATTTTTTTTGAATTTTTTTTTTGAATTTTTTTTTTCGAAATTTTTTTTCGAATTTTTTTTTTCAATTTTTTTTTTGAAAATTTTTTTTTTTGAAATTTTTTTTTTTGAAATTTTTTTTTTGAAAATTTTTTTGAAATTTTTTTTGAAATTTTTTTTTTCGATTTTTTTTTTGAAATTTTTTTTTTCGAAAATTTTTTTGAAATTTTTTTTTTTGAAATTTTTTTTATTTTTAATTTTTTTTTTTTGAAATTTTTTTTTCGAAAATTTTTTTGAAATTTTTTTTGAAATTTTTTTTTTGAAAATTTTTTTTTTCGAATTTTTTTTCAATTTTTTTTTCAATTTTTATTAAAATTTTTTTTTTATTTTTTAAAAATTTTTTATGAAAAATTTTTTTTGAATTTTTTTCCAATTTTTTTTTCAATTTTTTTAAAATTTTTTTAAAATTTTTTTTTGAAATTTTTTTTTTTTGAAATTTTTTTTTTGAAATTATTTTTTTCGAAAAATTTTTTGAAATTTTTTTCCAATTTTTTTTTTAATTTTTTTAAAATTTTTTTTTGAAATTTTTTTTTTTTTTGAAATTTTTTTTTTGAAATTTTTTTCTTGAAAATTTTTTTTTCGATTTTTTTAAAATTATTTTTTTGAAATTTTTTTTTGAATTTTTTTTTTGAAATTTTTTTTTTTTGAAATTTTTTTTTTCGAAAATTTTTTTGAAATTTTTTTCCAATTTTTTTTTTCAATTTTTTTTAAAAATTTTTTTAAATTATTTTTTTGAAATTTTTTTCCAATTTTTTTTAAATTATTTTTTTGAAATTTTTTTTGAATTTTTTTTTTCAATTTTTTTTAAAAATTTTTTTAAATTATTTTTTTGAAATTTTTTTCCAATTTTTTTTAAATTATTTTTTTGAAATTTTTTTTGAATTTTTTTTTGAATTTTTTTTTTGAAATTTTTTTTCTTGAAATTTTTTTTTTCGAAAATTTTTTGAAATTTTTTTCCAATTTTTTTTTTCAATTTTTTTTAAATTTATTTTTTTTGTATTTTTTTTTGAAATTTTTTTTTTCGAAAAATTTTTTGAAATTTTTTTCCAATTTTTTTTTTCAATTTTTTTAAAAAATTTTTTAAATTATTTTTTTGAAATTTTTTTTGAATTTTTTTTTTGAAATTTTTTTTTGAATTTTTTTTTTTGAATTTTTTTTTCAATTTTTTTTAAAATTTTTTTTGAAATTTTTTTTTTTAATTTTTTTTTAAATTTTTTTTTTGAAAATTTTTTTTTTGAAATTTTTTTTTTTGAAATTTTTTTTTTTGAAATTTTTTTTTTCGAAATTTTTTTGAAATTTTTTTCCAATTTTTTTTTTCAATTTTTTTTAAATTTTTTTTTTAATTTTTTTTTTGAAATTTTTTTTTTTGTATTTTTTTTTGAAATTTTTTTTTTCGAAAATTTTTTTGAAATTATTTTTTTTTGAAATTTTTTTTTTTGAAAATTTTTATTTTGAAATTTTTTTTTTTCGAAAATTTTTTTGAAATTTTTTTTTTGAAAATTTTTTTTTTGAAATTTTTTTTTTTAATTTTTTTTTTAATTTTTTTTTTTAATTTTTTTTAAATTTTTTTTTTGAAAATTTTTTTTTTGAAATTTTTTTTTTGAAATTTTTTTTTTGAAATTTTTTTTTTTGTATTTTTTTTTTTGAAATTTTTTTTTTTCGAAAATTTTTTTGAAATTTTTTTTTTGAAAATTTTTTTTTGAAATTTTTTTTTTTCGAAAATTTTTTTGAATTTTTTTTTTGAAAATTTTTTTTTTTGAAATTTTTTTTTTAAAATTTTTTTTAAATTTTTTTTTTGAAATTTTTTTTTTGTATTTTTTTTTGAAATTTTTTTTTTCGAAATTTTTTTTGGAATTATTTTTTTTTGAAATTTTTTTTCAATTTTTTTTAAAATTTTTTTAAATTATTTTTTTGAAATTTTTTTTGAATTTTTTTTTTGAAATTTTTTTTTTTGAAATTTTTTTTCTGAATTTTTTTTTCAATTTTTTTTTAAATTTTTTTTGAAATTTTTTTTTTTTAATTTTTTTTAAATTTTTTTTTTTGAAAATTTTTTTTTTGAAATTTTTTTTTTCGAAATTTTTTTGAAATTTTTTTCCAATTTTTTTTTTCAATTTTTTTAAAAATTTTTTTAAATTTTTTTTTTGAATTTTTTTTTTCTGTACTTTTTTTTTTGAAATTTTTTTTTTCGAAAATTTTTTTGAAATTATTTTTTTTTGAAATTTTTTTTTTGAAAATTTTTTTTTTGAAATTTTTTTTTTTCGAAAATTTTTTTGAAATTTTTTTTTTGAAAATATGTTTTTTTGAAATTTTTTTTTTGAAAATTTTTTTTTTGAAATTTTTTTTTAAAAATTTTTTTTAAATTTTTTTTTGAAATTTTTTTTTTTTGGATTTTTTTTTTGAAATTTTTTTTTTTCGAAAATTTTTTTGAAATAATTTTTTTTTGAAATTTTTTTTTTTGAAATTTTTTTTTTTGAAATTTTTTTTTTAATTTTTTTTTTTGAAATTTTTTTTTTCGAAAATTTTTTTGAAATTTTTTTCCAATTATTTTTTTGAAATTTTTTTTTTTGAAATTTTTTTTTTTTAATTTTTTTTTTTTAATTTTTTTTTCGAAATTTTTTTGAAATTTTTTTCCAATTTTTTTTTCAATTTTTTTAAAAATTTTTTTAAATTATTTTTTTGAAATTTTTTTTGAATTTTTTTTTTGAATTTTTTTTTTCGAAATTTTTTTTCGAATTTTTTTTTTCAATTTTTTTTTTGAAAAATTTTTTTTTTGAAAAATTTTTTTTTTGAAATTTTTTTTTTTGAAATTTTTTTTTTGAAAATTTTTTTGAAATTTTTTTTGAAATTTTTTTTTTCGATTTTTTTTTTGAAATTTTTTTTTTCGAAAATTTTTTTGAAATTTTTTTTTTTGAAATTTTTTTTACTTTTAATTTTTTTTTTTGAAATTTTTTTTTCGAAAATTTTTTTGAAATTTTTCTTGAAATTTTTTTTTTGAAAATTTTTTTTTCGAATTTTTTTTCAATTTTTTTTTCAATTTTTTTAAAAATTTTTTTAAATTTTTTTTTGAAATTTTTTTTTTTGAAATTTTTTTTTTGAAATTATTTTTTTCGAAAATTTTTTTGAAATTTTTTTCCAATTTTTTTTTTCAATTTTTTTAAAATTTTTTTTTGAAATTTTTTTTTTTTTGAAATTTTTTTTTTTGAAATTTTTTTTTTGAAAATTTTTTTTTCGATTTTTTTTAAATTATTTTTTTGAAATTTTTTTTTGAATTTTTTTTTTGAAATTTTTTTTTTTGAAATTTGTTTTTTCGAAAATTTTTTGAAATTTTTTTCCAATTTTTTTTTTCAATTTTTTTGTAATTTATTTTTTTTGTATTTTTTTTTTGAAATTTTTTTTTGAAATTTTTTTTTTGAAATTTTTTTTTTTATTTTTTTTAAATTTTTTTATTGAAAATTTTTTTTTTGAAATTTTTTTTTTGAATTTTTTTTTCAATTTTTTTTAAAATTTTTTTTTTAAATTTTTTTTAAATTTTTTTTTTGAAAATTTTTTTTTTTGAAATTTTTTTGAAATTTTTTTTTAAATTTTTTTTTTGAAAATTTTTTTTTGAAATTTTTTTTTTGAAATTTTTTTTTTATTTTTTTTAAATTTTTTTTTTGAAAATTTTTTTTTTGAAATTTTTTTTTTGAATTTTTTTTTCAATTTTTTTTAAAATTTTTTTTTAAAATTTTTTTTAAATTTTTTTTTTGAAAATTTTTTTTTTTGAAATTTTTTTTCAATTTTTTTTTAAATTTTTTTAAATTATTTTTTTGAAATTTTTTTTGAATTTTTTTTTTGAAATTTTTTTTTTTGAAATTTTTTTTTTTGAATTTTTTTTTCAATTTTTTTTAAAAATTTTTTTTTAATTTTTTTTAAATTTTTTTTTTGAAAATTTTTTTTTTTGAAATTTTTTTTCAATTTTTTTTTAAATTTTTTAAAATTTTTTTTTGAAATTTTTTTTTTGAATTTTTTTTTCAATTTTTTTTAAAATTTTTTTTTTAAATTTTTTTAAAATTTTTTTTTGAAAATTTTTTTTTTGAAATTTTTTTTCAATTTTTTTTTAAATTTTTTTTTTGAAAATTTTTTTTTGAAATTTTTTTTTTGAAATTTTTTTTTTATTTTTTTTAAATTTTTTTTTTGAAAATTTTTTTTTTGAAATTTTTTTTTTGAATTTTTTTTTCAATTTTTTTTTAAATTTTTTTTTAAAATTTTTTTTAAATTTTTTTTTTGAAAATTTTTTTTTTTGAAATTTTTTTTCAATTTTTTTTTAAATTTTTTTAAATTATTTTTTTGAAATTTTTTTTGAATTTTTTTTTTGAAATTTTTTTGAAATTTTTTTCCAATTTTTTTTTTTTCAATTTTTTTAAAAATTTTTTTAAATTTTTTTTTTGAATTTTTTTTTTCTGTACTTTTTTTTTTGAAATTTTTTTTTTCGAAAATTTTTTGAAATTATTTTTTTTTGAAATTTTTTTTTTGAAAATTTTTTTTTTGAAATTTTTTTTTTTCGAAAATTTTTTTGAAATTTTTTTTTTGAAAATTTGTTTTTTTGAAATTTTTTTTTGAAAATTTTTTTTTTTGAAATTTTTTTTTAAAAATTTTTTTTTAATTTTTTTTTTGAATTTTTTTTTTTTTGTATTTTTTTTTTTGAAATTTTTTTTTTCGAAAATTTTTTTGAAATTATTTTTTTTTGAAATTTTTTTTTTTGAAAATTTTTTTTTGAAATTTTTTTTTGAAATTTTTTTTTTGAAATTTTTTTTTTCGAAAATTTTTTTGAAATTTTTTTCCAATTATTTTTTTGAAATTTTTTTTTTGAAAATTTTTTTTTTTTTAATTTTTTTTTTAAATTTTTTTTTCGAAATTTTTCTGAAATTTTTTTCCAATTTTTTTTTCAATTTTTTTTAAATTTTTTTGAAATTTTTTTTTGAAATTTTTTTTTTGTATTTTTTTTTTGTAAATTTTTTTTTTGAAATTTTTTTTTTTGAAATTTTTTTTTTTTTAAATTATTTTTTTGAAATTTTTTTTGAATTTTTTTTTGAATTTTTTTTTTCGAAATTTTTTTTCGAATTTTTTTTTTCAATTTTTTTTTTGAAAATTTTTTTTTTTGAAATTTTTTTTTTTGAAATTTTTTTTTTGAAAATTTTTTTGAAATTTTTTTTGAAATTTTTTTTTTCGATTTTTTTTTTGAAATTTTTTTTTTCGAAAATTTTTTTGAAATTTTTTTTTTTGAAATTTTTTTTATTTTTAATTTTTTTTTTTTGAAATTTTTTTTTCGAAAATTTTTTTGAAATTTTTTTTGAAATTTTTTTTTTGAAAATTTTTTTTTCGAATTTTTTTTCAATTTTTTTTTCAATTTTTATTAAAATTTTTTTTTTTTTTTTTTTTTTTTAATTTTTTAAAAATTTTTTATGAAAAATTTTTTTTGAATTTTTTTCCAATTTTTTTTTCAATTTTTTTAAAATTTCTTTTAAATTTTTTTTTGAAATTTTTTTTTTTGAAATTTTTTTTTTGAAATTATTTTTTTCGAAAAATTTTTTGAAATTTTTTTCCAATTTTTTTTTTTTAATTTTTTTAAAATTTTTTTTTGAAATTTTTTTTTTTTTGAAATTTTTTTTTTTGAAATTTTTTTCTTGAAAATTTTTTTTTCGATTTTTTTAAAATTATTTTTTTGAAATTTTTTTTTGAATTTTTTTTTTGAAATTTTTTTTTTTGAAATTTTTTTTTTCGAAAATTTTTTGAAATTTTTTTCCAATTTTTTTTTTCAATTTATTTAAAAATTTTTTTTTTATTTTTTTTTTTAATTTTTTAAAAATTTTTTTTGAAAAATTTTTTTTGAAATTTTTTTTTTCGAAAATTTTTTTTGAAATTTTTTTTTTTGAAAATTTTTTCTTGAAAATTTTTTTTTCGATTTTTTTAAAATTATTTTTTTGAAATTTTTTTTTGAATTTTTTTTTTGAAATTTTTTTTTTTGAAATTTTTTTTTTCGAAAATTTTTTGAAATTTTTTTTTTCAATTTATTTAAAAATTTTTTTTTTTATTTTTTTTTTTATTTTTTAAAAATTTTTTTTGAAAAATTTTTTTTGAAATTTTTTTTTTCGAAAATTTTTTTGAAATTTTTTTCCAATTTTTTTTTTCAATTTTTTTAAAATTTTTTTGAAATTTTTTTTTTGAAATTTTTTTTTTTGAAATTTTTTTCCAAATTTTTTTTTCAATTTTTTTAAAATTCTTTTTAAATTTTTTTTTGAAATTTTTTTTTTTTGAAATTTTTTTTTGAAATTTTTTTTTTCGAAAATTTTTTTGAAATTTTTTTCCAATTTTTTTTTTCAATTTTTTTTTAATTTTTTTTTGAAATTTTTTTTTTTTGAAATTTTTTTTTTTGAAATTTTTTTTTTCGAAATTTTTTTGAAATTTTTTTCCAATTTTTTTTTCAATTTTTTTAAAATTTTTTTTAAATTTTTTTTTTGAAATTTTTTTTTTGTATTTTTTTTTTTGAAATTTTTTTTTTCGAAAATTTTTTTGAAATTATTTTTTTTTGAAATTTTTTTTTTTGAAAATTTTTTTTTTGAAATTTTTTTTTTGAATATTTTTTTTTTGAAATTTTTTTTTAAAATTTTTTTTAAATTTTTTTTTTGAAATTTTTTTTTTTTGTATTTTTTTTTTTGAAATTTTTTTTTTCGAAAATTTTTTTGAAATTATTTTTTTTTGAAATTTTTTTTTTTGAAAATTTTTTTTTGAAATTTTTTTTTTGAAATTTTTTTTTTTGAAATTTTTTTTTTCGAAAATTTTTTTGAAATTTTTTTCCAATTTTTTTTTTCAATTTTTTTTTTTATTTTTTTAAATTATTTTTTTGAAATTTTTTTTGAAATTTTTTTTTTGAATTTTTTTTTTCCATTTTTTTAAAAATTTTTTTTGAAATTTTTTTTTTAAAATTTTTTTTAAATTTTTTTTTTGAAAATTTTTTTTTTGAAATTTTTTTTAAAAATTATTTTTAAATTTTTTTTTTGAAATTTTTTTTTTTGTATTTTTTTTTTTTGAAATTTTTTTTTTCGAAATTTTTTTTGAAATTATTTTTTTTTGAAATTTTTTTTTTTGAAAATTTTTTTTTTGAAATTTTTTTTTTGAAATTTTTTTTTTGAAATTTTTTTTTTCGAAAATTTTTTTGAAATTTTTTTTTTGAAAATTTTTTTTTTGAAATTTTTTTTTTTCGAAATTTTTTTTGAAATTATTTTTTTTTGAAATTTTTTTTTTTGAAAATTTTTTTTTTGAAATTTTTTTTTTTGTATTTTTTTTTTTGAAATTTTTTTTTCGAAAATTTTTTTGAAATTTTTTTTTTGAAAATTTTTTTTTTGAAATTTTTTTTTTTC
>OX101812.2:38980008-39010008 GCA_944452925.2 Chrysolina oricalcia
TTTTTTTTGAAATTTTTTTTTTTGAAAATTTTTTTTTTTAAATTTTTTTTTGAAATTTTTTTTTTCGAAATTTTTTTGAAATTTTTTTCCAATTTTTTTTGAAATTTTTTTTAAATTTTTTTGAAATTTTTTTTTGAAATTTTTTTTTTGTATTTTTTTTTTTGAAATTTTTTTTTTTTGAAATTTTTTTTTTCAAAAATTTTTTTGAAATTTTTTTCCATTTTTTTTTTCAATTTTTTTAAAATTTTTTTTAAATTATTTTTTTGAAATTTTTTTTGAATTTTTTTTTTGAATTTTTTTTTTCGAAATTTTTTTTCGAATTTTTTTTTTCAATTTTTTTTTTGAAAATTTTTTTTTTTGAAATTTTTTTTTTGAAATTTTTTTTTTGAAAATTTTTTTGAAATTTTTTTTGAAATTTTTTTTTTCGATTTTTTTTTTGAAATTTTTTTTTTCGAAAATTTTTTTGAAATTTTTTTTTTTGAAATTTTTTTTATTTTTAATTTTTTTTTTTTGAAATTTTTTTTTCGAAAATTTTTTTGAAATTTTTTTTGAAATTTTTTTTTTGAAAATTTTTTTTTTCGAATTTTTTTTCAATTTTTTTTTCAATTTTTATTAAAATTTTTTTTTTTATTTTTTTTTTTATTTTTTAAAAATTTTTTATGAAAAATTTTTTTTGAATTTTTTTCCAATTTTTTTTTCAATTTTTTTAAAATTTTTTTTAAATTTTTTTTTGAAATTTTTTTTTTTTGAAATTTTTTTTTTGAAATTATTTTTTTCGAAAAATTTTTTGAAATTTTTTTCCAATTTTTTTTTTAATTTTTTTAAAATTTTTTTTTGAAATTTTTTTTTTTTTGAAATTTTTTTTTTGAAATTTTTTTCTTGAAAATTTTTTTTTCGATTTTTTTAAAATTATTTTTTTGAAATTTTTTTTTGAATTTTTTTTTTGAAATTTTTTTTTTTGAAATTTTTTTTTTCGAAAATTTTTTTCCAATTTTTTTTTTCAATTTTTTTTAAATTTATTTTTTTTGTATTTTTTTTTGAAATTTTTTTTTTCGAAAATTTTTTTGAAATTTTTTTCCAATTTTTTTTTTCAATTTTTTTAAAAAAAATTTTTAAATTATTTTTTTGAAATTTTTTTCCAATTTTTTTTAAATTATTTTTTTGAAATTTTTTCTGAATTTTTTTTTGAATTTTTTTTTTGAAATTTTTTTTCTTGAAATTTTTTTTTTCGAAAATTTTTTGAAATTTTTTTCCAATTTTTTTTTTCAATTTTTTTTAAATTTATTTTTTTTGTATTTTTTTTTTGAAATTTTTTTTTTCGAAAAATTTTTTGAAATTTTTTTCCAATTTTTTTTTTCAATTTTTTTAAAAAATTTTTTAAATTATTTTTTTGAAATTTTTTTTGAATTTTTTTTTTGAAATTTTTTTTTGAATTTTTTTTTTTGAATTTTTTTTTCAATTTTTTTTAAATTTTTTTTGAAATTTTTTTTTTAATTTTTTTTTAAATTTTTTTTTTGAAAATTTTTTTTTTGAAATTTTTTTTTTT
Organism: Chrysolina oricalcia; assembly: GCA_944452925.2. Taxonomy (NCBI): domain Eukaryota; kingdom Metazoa; phylum Arthropoda; class Insecta; order Coleoptera; family Chrysomelidae; genus Chrysolina; species Chrysolina oricalcia. The sequence continues at coordinate 38,981,555 of OX101812.2, forward strand.
GAAATTTTTTTTTTGAAATTTTTTTTTTCGAAATTTTTTTGAAATTTTTTTCCAATTTTTTTTTTCAATTTTTTTTAAATTTTTTTTTAAATTTTTTTTTAGAAATTTTTTTTTTTGTATTTTTTTTTGAAATTTTTTTTTTCGAAAATTTTTTTGAAATTATTTTTTTTTGAAATTTTTTTTTTTGAAAATTTTTATTTTGAAATTTTTTTTTTTCGAAAATTTTTTTGAAATTTTTTTTTTGAAAATTTTTTTTTTGAAATTTTTTTTTTTAATTTTTTTTTTAATTTTTTTTTTTAATTTTTTTTAAATTTTTTTTTTGAAAATTTTTTTTTTGAAATTTTTTTTTTTGAAATTTTTTTTTTGAAATTTTTTTTTTTGTATTTTTTTTTTTGAAATTTTTTTTTTTCGAAAATTTTTTTGAATTTTTTTTTTGAAAATTTTTTTTTTTGAAATTTTTTTTTTAAAATTTTTTTTAAATTTTTTTTTTGAAATTTTTTTTTTGTATTTTTTTTTGAAATTTTTTTTTTCGAAATTTTTTTTGAAATTATTTTTTTTTGAAATTTTTTTTCAATTTTTTTTAAAATTTTTTTAAATTATTTTTTTGAAATTTTTTTTGAATTTTTTTTTTGAAATTTTTTTTTTTGAAATTTTTTTTCTGAATTTTTTTTTCAATTTTTTTTAAAATTTTTTTTGAAATTTTTTTTTTTTAATTTTTTTGAAATTTTTTTTTTCGAAATTTTTTTGAAATTTTTTTCCAATTTTTTTTTTCAATTTTTTTAAAAATTTTTTTAAATTTTTTTTTTGAATTTTTTTTTTCTGTACTTTTTTTTTTGAAATTTTTTTTTTCGAAAATTTTTTTGAAATTATTTTTTTTTGAAATTTTTTTTTTGAAAATTTTTTTTTTGAAATTTTTTTTTTTCGAAAATTTTTTTGAAATTTTTTTTTTGAAAATTTGTTTTTTTGAAATTTTTTTTTTGAAAATTTTTTTTTTTGAAATTTTGTTTTAAAAATTTTTTTTTAATTTTTTTTTGAAATTTTTTTTTTTTGGATTTTTTTTTTTGAAATTTTTTTTTTTCGAAAATTTTTTTGAAATAATTTTTTTTTGAAATTTTTTTTTTTGAAAATTTTTTTTTTGAAATTTTTTTTTTTAATTTTTTTTTTTGAAATTTTTTTTTTCGAAAATTTTTTTGAAATTTTTTTCCAATTATTTTTTTGAAATTTTTTTTTTTGAAATTTTTTTTTTCGAAAATTTTTTGAAATTTTTTTCCAATTTTTTTTTTCAATTTATTTAAAAATTTTTTTTTTATTTTTTTTTTAATTTTTTAAAAATTTTTTTTGAAAAATTTTTTTTGAAATTTTTTTTTTCGAAAATTTTTTTTGAAATTTTTTTTTTTGAAAATTTTTTCTTGAAAATTTTTTTTTCGATTTTTTTAAAATTATTTTTTTGAAATTTTTTTTTGAATTTTTTTTTTGAAATTTTTTTTTTTGAAATTTTTTTTTTCGAAAATTTTTTGAAATTTTTTTTTTCAATTTATTTAAAAATTTTTTTTTTTATTTTTTTTTTTATTTTTTAAAAATTTTTTTTGAAAAATTTTTTTTGAAATTTTTTTTTTCGAAAATTTTTTTGAAATTTTTTTCCAATTTTTTTTTTCAATTTTTTTAAAATTTTTTTGAAATTTTTTTTTTGAAATTTTTTTTTTTGAAATTTTTTTCCAATTTTTTTTTTCAATTTTTTTAAAATTCTTTTTAAATTTTTTTTTGAAATTTTTTTTTTTTGAAATTTTTTTTTGAAATTTTTTTTTTCGAAAATTTTTTTGAAATTTTTTTCCAATTTTTTTTTCAATTTTTTTTTAATTTTTTTTTGAAATTTTTTTTTTTTTAAATTTTTTTTTTTGAAATTTTTTTTTTCGAAATTTTTTTGAAATTTTTTTCCAATTTTTTTTTCAATTTTTTTAAAATTTTTTTTAAATTTTTTTTTTGAAATTTTTTTTTTGTATTTTTTTTTTTGAAATTTTTTTTTTCGAAAATTTTTTTGAAATTATTTTTCTTTGAAATTTTTTTTTTTGAAAATTTTTTTTTTGAAATTTTTTTTTTCGAAAATTTTTTTGAAATTTTTTTTTTGAATATTTTTTTTTTGAAATTTTTTTTTAAAATTTTTTTTAAATTTTTTTTTTGAAATTTTTTTTTTTTGTATTTTTTTTTTTGAAATTTTTTTTTTCGAAAATTTTTTTGAAATTATTTTTTTTTGAAATTTTTTTTTTTGAAAATTTTTTTTTGAAATTTTTTTTTTGAAATTTTTTTTTTTGAAATTTTTTTTTTCGAAAATTTTTTTGAAATTTTTTTCCAATTTTTTTTTTCAATTTTTTTTTTATTTTTTTAAATTATTTTTTTGAAATTTTTTTTGAAATTTTTTTTTTGAATTTTTTTTTCCATTTTTTTAAAAATTTTTTTTGAAATTTTTTTTTTAAAATTTTTTTTAAATTTTTTTTTTGAAAATTTTTTTTTTGAAATTTTTTTTTTTTGAAATTTTTTTTTTGAAATTTTTTTTTTCGAAATTTTTTTTAAATTTTTTTCCAATTTTTTTTTTCAATTTTTTTGAAATTTTTTTTTTGAAATTTTTTTTTTTTGTATTTTTTTTTTTGAAATTTTTTTTTCGAAAATTTTTTTGAAATTTTTTTTTTGAAAATTTTTTTTTTGAAATTTTTTTTTTTCGAAAATTTTTTTGAAATTTTTTTTTTGAAAATTTTTTTTTTTGAAATTTTTTTTAAAAATTATTTTTAAATTTTTTTTTTGAAATTTTTTTTTTTGTATTTTTTTTTTTTGAAATTTTTTTTTTCGAAATTTTTTTTTTGAAATTTTTTTTTTCGAAAATTTTTTTGAAATTTTTTTCCAATTTTTTTTTTCAATTTTTTTTAAATTTTTTTTTTGAAAATTTTTTTTTTGAAATTTTTTTTTTTTAATTTTTTTTTTCGAAATTTTTTTTGAAATTATTTTTTTTTGAAATTTTTTTTTTTGAAAATTTTTTTTTTGAAATTTTTTTTTTTCGAAAATTTTTTTGAAATTTTTTTTTTGAAAATTTTTTTTTTTGAAATTTTTTTTTTGAAATTTTTTTAAATAAATTTTTTTTTTGAAATTTTTTTTTTTGTATTTTTTTTTTTAAATTTTTTTTTTCGAAAATTTTTTTGAAATTATTTTTTTTTGAAAATTTTTTTTTTGAAATTTTTTTTGTGAAATTTTTTTTTTTGAAATTTTTTTTTCGAAAATTTTTTTGAAATTTTTTTCCAATTTTTTTTTTCAATTTTTTTTAAATTTTTTTTTGAAATTTTTTTTTTTTTTATTTTTTTGAAATTTTTTTTTGAAATTTTTTTTTGAAATTATTTTTTTCGAAAATTTTTTTGAAATTTTTTTCCAATTTTTTTTTTCAATTTTTTTTAAATTTTTTTTTGAAATTTTTTTTTTTTGAAATTTTTTTTTTTGAAATTTTTTTTTTGGAATTTTTTTTTCGATTTTTTTTTCAATTTTTTTTAAAAATTTTTTCTTGAAAATTTTTTTTTGAAATTTTTTTTTTTGAAATTTTTTTTTTATTTTTTTTAAATTTTTTTTTTGAAAATTTTTTTTTTGAAATTTTTTTTTTGAATTTTTTTTTCAATTTTTTAAAAAATTTTTTTTTTTTATTTTTTTTTTATTTTTTTTTTTATTTTTTTTGAAATTTTTTTTCAATTTTTTTAAAAATTTTTTAAATTTTTTTTTTGAAATTTTTTTTGAATTTTTTTTTTGAAATTTTTTTTTTTGAAAATTTTTTTTTGAATTTTTTTTTCAATTTTTTTTTAAATTTTTTTAAATTATTTTTTTGAAATTTTTTTTAAATTTTTTTTTTGAAATTTTTTTTTTTGTATTTTTTTTTTTGAAATTTTTTTTTTCGAAAATTTTTTTGAAATAATTTTTTTTTGAAAATTTTTTTTTTGAAATTTTTTTTTTGAAATTTTTTTTTGAAATTATTTTTTTCGAAAATTTTTTTGAAATTTTTTTCCAATTTTTTTTTCAATTTTTTTTAAATTTTTTTTTGAAATTTTTTTTTTTTAATTTTTTTTAAATTTTTTTGAAATTTTTTTTTGAAATTATTTTTTTCGAAAATTTTTTTGAAATTTTTTTCCAATTTTTTTTTTCAATTTTTTTTAAATTTTTTTTTGAAATTTTTTTTTTTTGAAATTTTTTTTTTTTTAATTTTTTTTTTGAAAATTTTTTTTTTGGTTTTTTTTTTCAATTTTTTTTTAAATTTTTTTTTTGAAAATTTTTTTTTGAAATTTTTTTTTTGAAATTTTTCTTTTATTTTTATAATTTTTTTTTTTGAAATTTTTTTTTTTTAATTTTTTTTAAATTTTTTTTTTTGAAAATTTTTTTTTTGAAATTATTTTTTTCGAAAATTTTTTTGAAATTTTTTTCCAATTTTTTTTTCAATTTTTTTTAAATTTTTTTTTGAAATTTTTTTTTTTAATTTTTTTTAAATTTTTTTGAAATTTTTTTTGAAATTATTTTTTTCGAAAATTTTTTTGAAATTTTTTTCCAATTTTTTTTTTCAATTTTTTTTAAATTTTTTTTTGAAATTTTTTTTTTTGAAATTTTTTTTTTTTAAATTTTTTTTTTGAAAATTTTTTTTTCGATTTTTTTTTTCAATTTTTTTTTAAATTTTTTTTTTGAAAATTTTTTTTTGAAATTTTTTTTTTGAAATTTTTCTTTTATTTTTATAATTTTTTTTTTTGAAATTTTTTTTTTCGAAATTTTTTTGAAATTTTTTTCCAATTTTTTTTTCAATTTTTTTAAAAATTTTTTTAAATTTTTTTTTGAAATTTTTTTTTTTGTATTTTTTTTTTGAAATTTTTTTTTTGAAATTTTTTTTTTTGAAAATTTTTTTTTTTAAATTTTTTTTTTGAAATTTTTTTTTTCGAAATTTTTTTGAAATTTTTTTCCAATTTTTTTTTCAATTTTTTTTAAATTTTTTTGAAATTTTTTTTTGAAATTTTTTTTTTGTATTTTTTTTTTTGAAATTTTTTTTTTTGAAATTTTTTTTTTTTGAAATTTTTTTTTTTGAAATTTTTTTTTTCGAAATTTTTTTGAAATTTTTTTCCAATTTTTTTTTCAATTTTTTTAAAATTTTTTTTAAATTTTTTTTTTGAAATTTTTTTTTTGTATTTTTTTTTTTGAAATTTTTTTTTTCGAAAATTTTTTTGAAATTATTTTTTTTTGAAATTTTTTTTTTTGAAAATTTTTTTTTTGAAATTTTTTTTTTCGAAAATTTTTTTGAAATTTTTGTTTTGAATATTTTTTTTTTGAAATTTTTTTTTTAAATTTTTTTTAAATTTTTTTTTTGAAATTTTTTTTTTTTGTATTTTTTTTTTTGAAATTTTTTTTTTCGAAAATTTTTTTGAAATTATTTTTTTTTGAAATTTTTTTTTTTGAAAATTTTTTTTTGAAATTTTTTTTTTGAAATTTTTTTTTTTGAAATTTTTTTTTTCGAAAATTTTTTTGAAATTTTTTTCCAATTTTTTTTTTCAATTTTTTTTTTTATTTTTTTAAATTATTTTTTTGAAATTTTTTTTGAAATTTTTTTTTTGAATTTTTTTTTCCATTTTTTTAAAAATTTTTTTTGAAATTTTTTTTTTAAAATTTTTTTTAAATTTTTTTTTTGAAAATTTTTTTTTTTAAATTTTTTTTTTTTGAAATTTTTTTTTTTGAAATTTTTTTTTTCGAAATTTTTTTTAAATTTTTTTCCAATTTTTTTTTTCAATTTTTTTTAAATTTTTTTTTTGAAATTTTTTTTTTTTGTATTTTTTTTTTTGAAATTTTTTTTTCGAAAATTTTTTTGAAATTTTTTTTTTGAAAATTTTTTTTTTGAAATTTTTTTTTTTCGAAAATTTTTTTGAAATTTTTTTTTTGAAAATTTTTTTTTTTGAAATTTTTTTTTAAAATTTTTTTTAAATTTTTTTTTTGAAATTTTTTTTTTTGTATTTTTTTTTTTTGAAATTTTTTTTTTCGAAATTTTTTTTGAAATTATTTTTTTTTGAAATTTTTTTTTTTGAAAATTTTTTTTTTGAAATTTTTTTTTTGAAATTTTTTTTTTGAAATTTTTTTTTTCGAAAATTTTTTTGAAATTTTTTTCCAATTTTTTTTTTCAATTTTTTTTAAATTTTTTTTTTGAAAATTTTTTTTTTGAAATTTTTTTTTTTTAATTTTTTTTTTCGAAATTTTTTTTGAAATTATTTTTTTTTGAAATTTTTTTTTTTGAAAATTTTTTTTTTGAAATTTTTTTTTTTCGAAAATTTTTTTGAAATTTTTTTTTTGAAAATTTTTTTTTTTGAAATTTTTTTTTTGAAATTTTTTTAAATTTTTTTTTTGAAATTTTTTTTTTTTGATTTTTTTTTTGAAATTTTTTTTTTCGAAAATTTTTTTGAAATTATTTTTTTTTGAAAATTTTTTTTTTGAAATTTTTTTTGTGAAATTTTTTTTTTTGAAATTTTTTTTTCGAAAATTTTTTTGAAATTTTTTTCCAATTTTTTTTTTCAATTTTTTTTAAATTTTTTTTGAAATTTTTTTTTTTTGAAATTTTTTTTTTTGAAATTTTTTTTTTGTAATTTTTTTTTCGATTTTTTTTTCAATTTTTTTTTAAATTTTTTTCTTGAAAATTTTTTTTTGAAATTTTTTTTTTTGAAATTTTTTTTTTATTTTTTTTAAATTTTTTTTTTGAAAATTTTTTTTTTGAAATTTTTTTTTTGAATTTTTTTTTCAATTTTTTTAAAAATTTTTTTTTTTTATTTTTTTTTTATTTTTTTTTTATTTTTTTTGAAATTTTTTTTCAATTTTTTTAAAAATTTTTTTAAATTTTTTTTTTGAAATTTTTTTTGAATTTTTTTTTTGAAATTTTTTTTTTTGAAATTTTTTTTTTGAATTTTTTTTTCAATTTTTTTTTAAATTTTTTTAAATTATTTTTTTGAAATTTTTTTTAAATTTTTTTTTTGAAATTTTTTTTTTTTGTATTTTTTTTTTTGAAATTTTTTTTTTCGAAAATTTTTTTGAAATAATTTTTTTTTGAAAATTTTTTTTTTGAAATTTTTTTTTTGAAATTTTTTTTTGAAATTATTTTTTTCGAAAATTTTTTTGAAATTTTTTTCCAATTTTTTTTTCAATTTTTTTAAAATTTTTTTTTGAAATTTTTTTTTTCAATTTTTTTTAAATTTTTTTGAAATTTTTTTTTGAAATTATTTTTTTCGAAAATTTTTTTGAAATTTTTTTCCAATTTTTTTTTTCCATTTTTTTTAAATTTTTTTTTGAATTTTTTTTTTTTTGAAATTTTTTTTTTTTAAATTTTTTTTTTTGAAAATTTTTTTTTCGATTTTTTTTTTCAATTTTTTTTTAAATTTTTTTTTTGAAAATTTTTTTTTGAAATTTTTTTTTTGAAATTTTTCTTTTATTTTTATAATTTTTTTTTTTGAAATTTTTTTTTTTAAATTTTTTTAAATTTTTTTTTTTGAAAATTTTTTTTTTCGAAATTTTTTTGAAATTTTTTTCCAATTTTTTTTTTCAATTTTTTTAAAAATTTTTTTAAATTTTTTTTTTGAATTTTTTTTTTGTACTTTTTTTTTTGAAATTTTTTTTTTCGAAAATTTTTTTGAAATTATTTTTTTTTTTAATTTTTTTTTTGAAAATTTTTTTTTTGAAATTTTTTTTTTTCGAAAATTTTTTTGAAATTTTTTTTTTGAAAATTTGTTTTTTTGAAATTTTTTTTTTGAAAATTTTTTTTTTTGAAATTTTTTTTTAAAAATTTTTTTTAAATTTTTTTTTTGGAATTTTTTTTTTTGTATTTTTTTTTTTGAAATTTTTTTTTTTCGAAAATTTTTTTGAAATTATTTTTTTTTGAAATTTTTTTTTTTGAAAATTTTTTTTTTGAAATTTTTTTTTGAAATTTTTTTTTTTGAAATTTTTTTTTTCGAAAATTTTTTTGAAATTTTTTTCCAATTATTTTTTTGAAATTTTTTTTTTTTAAATTTTTTTTTTTTAATTTTTTTTTTTAAATTTTTTTTTTCGAAATTTTTTTGAAATTTTTTTCCAATTTTTTTTTCAATTTTTTTTAAATTTTTTTGAAATTTTTTTTTTTGTATTTTTTTTTTTGAAATTTTTTTTTTGAAATTTTTTTTTTTGAAAATTTTTTTTTTTAAATTTTTTTTTTGAAATTTTTTTTTTCGAAATTTTTTTGAAATTTTTTTCCAATTTTTTTTTCAATTTTTTTTAAATTTTTTTGAAATTTTTTTTTGAAATTTTTTTTTTGTATTTTTTTTTTGAAATTTTTTTTTTTTGAAATTTTTTTTTTCAAAAATTTTTTTGAAATTTTTTTCCATTTTTTTTTTCAATTTTTTTAAAATTTTTTTTAAATTATTTTTTTGAAATTTTTTTTGAATTTTTTTTTTGAATTTTTTTTTTCGAAATTTTTTTTCGAATTTTTTTTTTCAATTTTTTTTTTGAAAATTTTTTTTTTTGAAATTTTTTTTTTGAAATTTTTTTTTTGAAAATTTTTTTGAAATTTTTTTTGAAATTTTTTTTTTCGATTTTTTTTTTGAAATTTTTTTTTTCGAAAATTTTTTTGAAATTTTTTTTTTTGAAATTTTTTTTATTTTTAATTTTTTTTTTTTGAAATTTTTTTTTCGAAAATTTTTTTGAAATTTTTTTTGAAATTTTTTTTTTGAAAATTTTTTTTTTCGAATTTTTTTTCAATTTTTTTTTCAATTTTTATTAAAATTTTTTTTTTTATTTTTTTTTTTTATTTTTTAAAAATTTTTTATGAAAAATTTTTTTTGAATTTTTTTCCAATTTTTTTTTCAATTTTTTTTAAATTTTTTTTAAATTTTTTTTTGAAATTTTTTTTTTTTGAAATTTTTTTTTTGAAATTATTTTTTTCGAAAAATTTTTTGAAATTTTTTTCCAATTTTTTTTTTAATTTTTTTAAAATTTTTTTTTGAAATTTTTTTTTTTTTGAAATTTTTTTTTTGAAATTTTTTTCTTGAAAATTTTTTTTTCGATTTTTTTAAAATTATTTTTTTGAAATTTTTTTTTGAATTTTTTTTTTGAAATTTTTTTTTTTGAAATTTTTTTTTTCGAAAATTTTTTGAAATTTTTTTCCAATTTTTTTTTTCAATTTTTTTTAAATTTATTTTTTTTGTATTTTTTTTTGAAATTTTTTTTTTCGAAAATTTTTTTGAAATTTTTTTCCAATTTTTTTTTTCAATTTTTTTTAAAAATTTTTTTAAATTATTTTTTTGAAATTTTTTTCCAATTTTTTTTAAATTATTTTTTTGAAATTTTTTCTGAATTTTTTTTTGAATTTTTTTTTTGAAATTTTTTTTCTTGAAATTTTTTTTTTCGAAAATTTTTTGAAATTTTTTTCCAATTTTTTTTTTCAATTTTTTTTAAATTTATTTTTTTTGTATTTTTTTTTTGAAATTTTTTTTTTCGAAAAATTTTTTGAAATTTTTTTCCAATTTTTTTTTTCAATTTTTTTAAAAAATTTTTTAAATTATTTTTTTGAAATTTTTTTTGAATTTTTTTTTTGAAATTTTTTTTTGAATTTTTTTTTTTGAATTTTTTTTTCAATTTTTTTTAAAATTTTTTTTGAAATTTTTTTTTTTAATTTTTTTTTAAATTTTTTTTTTGAAAATTTTTTTTTTGAAATTTTTTTTTTTTGAAATTTTTTTTTTTGAAATTTTTTTTTTCGAAATTTTTTTGAAATTTTTTTCCAATTTTTTTTTTCAATTTTTTTTAAATTTTTTTTTAAATTTTTTTTTTGAAATTTTTTTTTTTGTATTTTTTTTTGAAATTTTTTTTTTCGAAAATTTTTTTGAAATTATTTTTTTTTTAAATTTTTTTTTTTGAAAATTTTTATTTTGAAATTTTTTTTTTTCGAAAATTTTTTTGAAATTTTTTTTTTGAAAATTTTTTTTTTGAAATTTTTTTTTTTAATTTTTTTTTTAATTTTTTTTTTTAATTTTTTTTAAATTTTTTTTTTGAAAATTTTTTTTTTGAAATTTTTTTTTTTTAAATTTTTTTTTTGAAATTTTTTTTTTTGTATTTTTTTTTTTGAAATTTTTTTTTTTCGAAAATTTTTTTGAATTTTTTTTTTGAAAATTTTTTTTTTTGAAATTTTTTTTTTTAAATTTTTTTTAAATTTTTTTTTTGAAATTTTTTTTTTGTATTTTTTTTTGAAATTTTTTTTTTCGAAATTTTTTTTGAAATTATTTTTTTTTGAAATTTTTTTTCAATTTTTTTTAAAATTTTTTTAAATTATTTTTTTGAAATTTTTTTTGAATTTTTTTTTTGAAATTTTTTTTTTTGAAATTTTTTTTCTGAATTTTTTTTTCAATTTTTTTTAAAATTTTTTTTGAAATTTTTTTTTTTTAATTTTTTTTAAATTTTTTTTTTTGAAAATTTTTTTTTTGAAATTTTTTTTTTCGAAATTTTTTTGAAATTTTTTTCCAATTTTTTTTTTCAATTTTTTTAAAAATTTTTTTAAATTTTTTTTTTGAATTTTTTTTTTCTGTACTTTTTTTTTTGAAATTTTTTTTTTCGAAAATTTTTTTGAAATTATTTTTTTTTGAAATTTTTTTTTTGAAAATTTTTTTTTTGAAATTTTTTTTTTTCGAAAATTTTTTTGAAATTTTTTTTTTGAAAATTTGTTTTTTTGAAATTTTTTTTTTGAAAATTTTTTTTTTGAAATTTTTTTTTAAAAATTTTTTTTTAATTTTTTTTTGAAATTTTTTTTTTTTGGATTTTTTTTTTGAAATTTTTTTTTTTCGAAAATTTTTTTGAAATAATTTTTTTTTGAAATTTTTTTTTTTGAAAATTTTTTTTTTGAAATTTTTTTTTTTAATTTTTTTTTTTGAAATTTTTTTTTTCGAAAATTTTTTTGAAATTTTTTTCCAATTATTTTTTTGAAATTTTTTTTTTTGAAATTTTTTTTTTTTAATTTTTTTTTTTAATTTTTTTTTCGAAATTTTTTTGAAATTTTTTTCCAATTTTTTTTTCAATTTTTTTAAAAATTTTTTTAAATTATTTTTTTGAAATTTTTTTTGAATTTTTTTTTTGAATTTTTTTTTTCGAAATTTTTTTTCGAATTTTTTTTTTCAATTTTTTTTTTGAAAAATTTTTTTTTTGAAAAATTTTTTTTTTGAAATTTTTTTTTTTGAAATTTTTTTTTTGAAAATTTTTTTGAATTTTTTTTTGAAATTTTTTTTTTCGATTTTTTTTTTGAAATTTTTTTTTTCGAAAATTTTTTTGAAATTTTTTTTTTTGAAATTTTTTTTACTTTTAATTTTTTTTTTTGAAATTTTTTTTTCGAAAATTTTTTTGAAATTTTTCTTGAAATTTTTTTTTTGAAAATTTTTTTTTCGAATTTTTTTTCAATTTTTTTTTCAATTTTTTTAAAAATTTTTTTAAATTTTTTTTTGAAATTTTTTTTTTTGAAATTTTTTTTTTGAAATTATTTTTTTCGAAAATTTTTTTGAAATTTTTTTCCAATTTTTTTTTTCAATTTTTTTAAAATTTTTTTTTGAAATTTTTTTTTTTTTGAAATTTTTTTTTTTGAAATTTTTTTTTTGAAAAATTTTTTTTCGGTTTTTTTTAAATTATTTTTTTGAAATTTTTTTTTGAATTTTTTTTTTGAAATTTTTTTTTTTGAAATTTGTTTTTTCGAAAATTTTTTGAAATTTTTTTCCAATTTTTTTTTTCAATTTTTTTGTAATTTATTTTTTTTGTATTTTTTTTTTGAAATTTTTTTTTGAAATTTTTTTTTTGAAATTTTTTTTTTTATTTTTTTTAAATTTTTTTATTGAAAATTTTTTTTTTGAAATTTTTTTTTTGAATTTTTTTTTCAATTTTTTTTAAAATTTTTTTTTAAAATTTTTTTTAAATTTTTTTTTTGAAAATTTTTTTTTTTGAAATTTTTTTTCAATTTTTTTTTAAATTTTTTTTTTGAAAATTTTTTTTTGAAATTTTTTTTTTGAAATTTTTTTTTATTTTTTTTAAATTTTTTTTTTGAAAATTTTTTTTTTGAAATTTTTTTTTTGAATTTTTTTTTCAATTTTTTTTAAAATTTTTTTTTTAAATTTTTTTTAAATTTTTTTTTTGAAAATTTTTTTTTTTGAAATTTTTTTTCAATTTTTTTTTAAATTTTTTTAAATTATTTTTTTGAAATTTTTTTTGAATTTTTTTTTTGAAATTTTTTTTTTTGAAATTTTTTTTTTTGAATTTTTTTTTCAATTTTTTTTAAAAATTTTTTTTTAATTTTTTTTAAATTTTTTTTTTGAAAATTTTTTTTTTTGAAATTTTTTTTCAATTTTTTTTTAAATTTTTTAAAATTTTTTTTTGAAATTTTTTTTTTGAATTTTTTTTTCAATTTTTTTAAAAATTTTTTTTTTAAATTTTTTTTAAATTTTTTTTTTGAAAATTTTTTTTTTGAAATTTTTTTTCAATTTTTTTTTAAATTTTTTTTTTGAAAATTTTTTTTTGAAATTTTTTTTTTGAAATTTTTTTTTTATTTTTTTTAAATTTTTTTTTTGAAAATTTTTTTTTTGAAATTTTTTTTTTGAATTTTTTTTTCAATTTTTTTTTAAATTTTTTTTTTAAATTTTTTTTAAATTTTTTTTTTGAAAATTTTTTTTTTTGAAATTTTTTTTCATTTTTTTTTTAAATTTTTTTAAATTATTTTTTTGAAATTTTTTTTGAATTTTTTTTTTGAAATTTTTTTTTTTGAAATTTTTTTTTTGAATTTTTTTTTCAATTTTTTTTTAAATTTTTTTTTTTTAATTTTTTTTAAATTTTTTTTTTGAAATTTTTTTTTTGTATTTTTTTTTTGAAATTTTTTTTTCGAAAATTTTTTTGAAATAATTTTTTTTTGAAAATTTTTTTTTTGAAATTTTTTTTTTGAAATTTTTTTTTGAAATTATTTTTTTCGAAAATTTTTTTGAAATTTTTTTCCAATTTTTTTTTTCAATTTTTTTTAAATTTTTTTTTGAAATTTTTTTTTTTTATTTTTTTTAAATTTTTTTTTGAAATTTTTTTTTGAAATTATTTTTTTCGAAAATTTTTTTGAAATTTTTTTCCAATTTTTTTTTTCAATTTTTTTTAAATTTTTTTTTGAAATTTTTTTTTTTTTGAAATTTTTTTTTTTTAATTTTTTTTTTGAAAATTTTTTTTTCGATTTTTTTTTTCAATTTTTTTTGAAATTTTTTTTTTGAAAATTTTTTTTTGAAATTTTTTTTTTGAAATTTTTCTTTTATTTTTATAAATTTTTTTTTTGAAATTTTTTTTTTTGAAATTTTTTTTCGAATTTTTTTTGAAAATTTTTTTTAAAATTTTTTTTTTTAATTTTTTTTAAATTTTTTTTTTGAAATTTTTTTTTTTGAAATTTTTTTTCAATTTTTTTTTAAATTTTTTTAAACTATTTTTTTGAAATTTTTTTTGAATTTTTTTTTGAAATTTTTTTTTTGAAATTTTTTTTCTGAATTTTTTTTTTCAATTTTTTTTTAATTTTTTCTGAAATTTTTTTTTTTTAATTTTTTTTAAATTTTTTTTTTAAAAATTTTTTTTTTGAAATTTTTTTTTCGAAATTTTTTTGAAATTTTTTTCCAATTTTTTTTTTTCAATTTTTTTAAAAATTTTTTTAAATTTTTTTTTTGAATTTTTTTTTTCTGTACTTTTTTTTTTGAAATTTTTTTTTTCGAAAATTTTTTGAAATTATTTTTTTTTGAAATTTTTTTTTTGAAAATTTTTTTTTTGAAATTTTTTTTTTTCGAAAATTTTTTTGAAATTTTTTTTTGAAAATTTGTTTTTTTGAAATTTTTTTTTGAAAATTTTTTTTTTTGAAATTTTTTTTTAAAAATTTTTTTTTAATTTTTTTTTTGAATTTTTTTTTTTTTGTATTTTTTTTTTTGAAATTTTTTTTTTCGAAAATTTTTTTGAAATTATTTTTTTTTGAAATTTTTTTTTTTGAAAATTTTTTTTTGAAATTTTTTTTTGAAATTTTTTTTTTGAAATTTTTTTTTTCGAAAATTTTTTTGAAATTTTTTTCCAATTATTTTTTTGAAATTTTTTTTTTGAAAATTTTTTTTTTTTTAATTTTTTTTTTTAATTTTTTTTTCGAAATTTTTCTGAAATTTTTTTCCAATTTTTTTTTCAATTTTTTTTAAATTTTTTTGAAATTTTTTTTTGAAATTTTTTTTTTGTATTTTTTTTTTGTAAATTTTTTTTTTGAAATTTTTTTTTTTGAAAATTTTTTTTTTTTAAATTTTTTTTTTGAAATTTTTTTTTTCGAAATTTTTTTGAAATTTTTTTAAAATTTTTTTTAAATTTTTTTTTGAAATTTTTTTTTTTGTATTTTTTTTTTTGAAATTTTTTTTTTTTGAAATTTTTTTTTTCGAAAATTTTTTAGAAATTTTTTTCCATTTTTTTTTTCAATTTTTTTAAAAATTTTTTTAAATTATTTTTTTGAAATTTTTTTTGAATTTTTTTTTTGAATTTTTTTTTTCGAAATTTTTTTTCGAATTTTTTTTTTCAATTTTTTTTTTGAAAATTTTTTTTTTTGAAATTTTTTTTTTTGAAATTTTTTCTTTGAAAATTTTTTTGAAATTTTTTTTTTGAAAATTTTTTTTCGATTTTTTTAAAATTATTTTTTTGAAATTTTTTTTTGAATTTTTTTTTTGAAATTTTTTTTTTTGAAATTTTTTTTTTCGAAAATTTTTTGAAATTTTTTTCCAATTTTTTTTTTCAATTTTTTTTAAATTTATTTTTTTTGTATTTTTTTTTTGAAATTTTTTTTTTCGAAAATTTTTTTGAAATTTTTTTCCAATTTTTTTTTTCAATTTTTTTTTAAAATTTTTTTAAATTATTTTTTTGAAATTTTTTTCCAATTTTTTTTAAATTATTTTTTTGAAATTTTTTTTGAATTTTTTTTGAATTTTTTTTTTGAAATTTTTTTTCTTGAAATTTTTTTTTTCGAAAATTTTTTGAAATTTTTTTCCAATTTTTTTTTCAATTTTTTTTAAATTTATTTTTTTTGTATTTTTTTTTTGAAATTTTTTTTTTCGAAAAATTTTTTGAAATTTTTTCCAATTTTTTTTTTCAATTTTTTTAAAAATTTTTTTAAATTATTTTTTTGAAATTTTTTTTGAATTTTTTTTTTGAAATTTTTTTTTCGAATTTTTTTTTCAATTTTTTTTAAAATTTTTTTTGAAATTTTTTTTTTTTTATTTTTTTTAAATTTTTTTTTTGAAAATTTTTTTTTTGAAATTTTTTTTTTTTGAAATTTTTTTTTTTGAAATTTTTTTTTCGAAATTTTTTTTAAATTTTTTTCAAAATTTTTTTTTTGAAATTTTTTTTTTGTATTTTTTTTTTTGAAATTTTTTTTTTCGAAAATTTTTTTGAAATTATTTTTTTTTGAAATTTTTTTTTTGAAAATTTTTTTTTTGAAATTTTTTTTTTCGAAAATTTTTTTGAAATTTTTTTTTTGAAAATTTTTTTTTTGAAATTTTTTTTTTTAATTTTTTTTAAATTTTTTTTTTGAATTTTTTTTTTTTTGTATTTTTTCTTCGAAAATTTTTTTGAAATTATTTTTTTTTGAAATTTTTTTTTTGAAAATTTTTTTTTTAAATTTTTTTTTTTGAAATTTTTTTTTTCGAAAATTTTTTTGAAATTTTTTTCCAATTTTTTTTAAAATTTTTTTTTTATTTTTTTAAATTATTTTTTTGAAATTTTTTTTGAAATTTTTTTTTTCAATTTTTTTTTTCAATTTTTTTTTAAATTTTTTTTGAAATTTTTTTTTTTTAATTTTTTTTAAATTTTTTTTTTGAAAATTTTTTTTTTTTGTATTTTTTTTTTTGAAATTTTTTTTTTTTGAAATTTTTTTTTCGAAATTTTTTTGAAATTTTTTTCCAATTTTTTTTTCAATTTTTTTTAAATTTTTTTTTTGAAATTTTTTTTTTTGTATTTTTTTTTTTTGAAATTTTTTTTTTCGAAAATTTTTTTGAAATTATTTTTTTTTGAAATTTTTTTTTTGAAAATTTTTTTTTTCAAATTTTTTTTTTTCGAAAATTTTTTTGAAATTTTTTTTTTGAAAATTTTTTTTTTTGAAATTTTTTTTTTTTAATTTTTTTTAAATTTTTTTTTTGAAATTTTGTTTTTTGTATTTTTTTTTTGAAATTTTTTTTTTCGAAATTTTTTTTGAAATTTTTTTTGAATTTTTTTTTTGAAATTTTTTTTTTTGAAATTTTTTTTCTGAATTTTTTTTTCAATTTTTTTTTCAATTTTTTTTTCAATTTTTTTCGAAATTTTTTTTTTTTAAATTTTTTTTAAATTTTTTTTTTGAAAATTTTTTTTTTGAAATTTTTTTTTTCGAAATTTTTTTGAAATTTTTTTCCAATTTTTTTTTTCAATTTTTTTAAAAATTTTTTTAATTTTTTTTTTGAATTTTTTTTTTTGTACTTTTTTTTTTGAAATTTTTTTTTTCGAAAATTTTTTTGAAATTATTTTTTTTTGAAATTTTTTTTTTGAAAATTTTTTTTTGAAATTTTTTTTTTTCGAAAATTTTTTTGAAATTTTTTTTTTGAAAATTTGTTTTTTTGAAATTTTTTTTTTGAAAATTTTTTTTTTTGAAATTTTTTTTTAAAAATTTTTTTTAAATTTTTTTTTTGAAATTTTTTTTTTTGTATTTTTTTTTTGAAATTTTTTTTTTTCGAAAATTTTTTTGAAATTATTTTTTTTTGAAATTTTTTTTTTTGAAAATTTTTTTTTTGAAATTTTTTTTTGAAATTTTTTTTTTTGAAATTTTTTTTTTCGAAAATTTTTTTGAAATTTTTTTCCAATTATTTTTTTGAAATTTTTTTTTTGAAAATTTTTTTTTTTTTTATTTTTTTTTTTTAATTTTTTTTTTCGAAATTTTTTTGAAATTTTTTTCCAATTTTTTTTTCAATTTTTTTTAAATTTTTTTGAAATTTTTTTTTGAAATTTTTTTTTTTTTGTATTTCTTCTTTGAAATTTTTTTTTTGAAATTTTTTTTTTTGAAAATTTTTTTTTTTTATTTTTTTTTTGAAATTTTTTTTTTCGAAATTTTTTTGAAATTTTTTTCCAATTTTTTTTTCAATTTTTTTTAAATTTTTTTGAAATTTTTTTTTGAAATTTTTTTTTTTGTATTTTTTTTTTTGAAATTTTTTTTTTGAAATTTTTTTTTTCGAAAATTTTTTTGAAATTTTTTTCCAATTTTTTTTTCAATTTTTTTAAAATTTTTTTTAAATTATTTTTTTGAATTTTTTTTTAAATTTTTTTTTTGAATTTTTTTTTTCGAAATTTTTTTTCGAATTTTTTTTTTCAATTTTTTTTTTGAAAATTTTTTTTTTTGAAATTTTTTTTTTTGAAATTTTTTTTTTGAAAATTTTTTTGAAATTTTTTTTGAAATTTTTTTTTTCGATTTTTTTTTTGAAATTTTTTTTTTCGAAAATTTTTTTGAAATTTTTTTTTTTGAAATTTTTTTTTTTGAAATTTTTTTTTTGAAAATTTTTTTGAAATTTTTTTTGAAATTTTTTTTTTCGATTTTTTTTTTGAAATTTTTTTTTCGAAAATTTTTTTTTCGAATTTTTTTTGAATTTTTTTCCAATTTTTTTTTCAATTTTTTTAAAAATTTTTTTTAATTTTTTTTTGAAATTTTTTTTTTTTGAAATTTTTTTTTGAAATTATTTTTTTCGAAAATTTTTTTGAAATTTTTTTCCAATTTTTTTTTTCAATTTTTTTAAAAATTTTTTTTGAAATTTTTTTTTTTTTGAAATTTTTTTTTTTGAAATTTTTTTTTTGAAAAATTTTTTTTTCGATTTTTTTTAAATTATTTTTTTGAAATTTTTTTTTGTATTTTTTTTTTGAAATTTTTTTTTTCGAAAATTTTTTTGAAATTTTTTTCCAATTTTTTTTTTCAATTTTTTTTAAAAATTTTTTTAAATTATTTTTTTGAAATTTTTTTCCAATTTTTTTTAAATTATTTTTTTGAAATTTTTTTTGAATTTTTTTTTGAATTTTTTTTTTGAAATTTTTTTTCTTGAAATTTTTTTTTTCGAAAATTTTTTGAAATTTTTTTCCAATTTTTTTTTTCAATTTTTTTTAAATTTATTTTTTTTGTATTTTTTTTTTGAAATTTTTTTTTTCGAAAAATTTTTTGAAATTTTTTTCCAATTTTTTTTTCAATTTTTTTAAAAATTTTTTTAAATTATTTTTTTGAAATTTTTTTTGAATTTTTTTTTTGAAATTTTTTTTTGAAATTTTTTTTTTGAATTTTTTTTCAATTTTTTTTTAATTTTTTTTGAAATTTTTTTTTTAAAATTTTTTTTAAATTTTTTTTTTGAAATTTTTTTTTTTGAAATTTTTTTTTTTTGAAATTTTTTTTTTTGAAATTTTTTTTTTCGAAATTTTTTTGAAATTTTTTTCCAATTTTTTTTTTCAATTTTTTTTAAATTTTTTTTAAATTTTTTTTTTGAAATTTTTTTTTTTGTATTTTTTTTTTGAAATTTTTTTATTCGAAAATTTTTTTGAAATTATTTTTTTTTGAAATTTTTTTTTTTGAAAATTTTTTTTTTGAAATTTTTTTTTTCGAAAATTTTTTTGAAATTTTTTTTTTGAAAATTTTTTTTTTGAAATTTTTTTTTTTAATTTTTTTTAAATTTTTTTTTTGAAATTTTTTTTTTTGTATTTTTTTTTTCGAAAATTTTTTTGAAATTATTTTTTTTTGAAATTTTTTTTTTTGAAAATTTTTTTTTTGAAATTTTTTTTTTGAAATTTTTTTTTTTGAAATTTTTTTTTTCGAAAATTTTTTTGAAATTTTTTTCCAATTTTTTTTTTCAATTTTTTTTTTATTTTTTTAAATTATTTTTTTGAAATTTTTTTTGAAATTTTTTTTTTGAATTTTTTTTTCAATTTTTTTCAAAATTTTTTTTGAAATTTTTTTTTTAAATTTTTTTTAAATTTTTTTTTTGAAAATTTTTTTTTGAAATTTTTTTTTTTGAAATTTTTTTTTTTTAAATTTTTTTTTTCGAAATTTTTTTGAAATTTTTTTCCAATTTTTTTTTCAATTTTTTTTAAATTTTTTTTTTGAAATTTTTTTTTTTTGTATTTTTTTTTTTGAAATTTTTTTTTTCGAAAATTTTTTTGAAATTATTTTTTTTTGAAATTTTTTTTTTGAAAATTTTTTTTTTGAAATTTTTTTTTTTCGAAAATTTTTTTGAAATTTTTTTTTTGAAAATTTTTTTTTTTGAAATTTTTTTTTTAAATTTTTTTCAAATTTTTTTTTTTTTAATTTTTTTTTTGAAATTTTTTTTTTCGAAATTTTTTTGAAATTTTTTTCCAATTTTTTTTTTCAATTTTTTTAAAAATTTTTTTAAATTTTTTTTTTGAATTTTTTTTTTTGTACTTTTTTTTTTGAAATTTTTTTTTTCGAAAATTTTTTTGAAATTATTTTTTTTTTAAATTTTTTTTTTGAAAATTTTTTTTTTGAAATTTTTTTTTTTCGAAAATTTTTTTGAAATTTTTTTTTTGAAAATTTGTTTTTTTGAAATTTTTTTTTTGAAAATTTTTTTTTTTGAAATTTTTTTTTTTAAATTTTTTTTAAATTTTTTTTTTGAAATTTTTTTTTTTGTATTTTTTTTTTGAAATTTTTTTTTTCGAAATTTTTTTTGAAATTATTTTTTTTTGAAATTTTTTTTTTTGAAAATTTTTTTTTTGAAATTTTTTTTTGAAATTTTTTTTTTTGAAATTTTTTTTTTCGAAAATTTTTTTGAAATTTTTTTCCAATTATTTTTTTGAAATTTTTTTTTTTTTAATTTTTTTTTTTAATTTTTTTTTTTGAAATTTTTTTTTTTGTATTTTTTTTTTTCGAAAATTTTTTTGAAATTTTTTTCCAATTTTTTTTTTCAATTTTTTTTTTATTTTTTTAAATTATTTTTTTGAAATTTTTTTTGAAATTTTTTTTTTGAATTTTTTTTTCAATTTTTTTTAAAATTTTTTTTGAAATTTTTTTTTTTAAATTTTTTTAAAATTTTTTTTTTGAAAATTTTTTTTTTGAAATTTTTTTTTTTGAAATTTTTTTTTTTGAAATTTTTTTTTTCGAAATTTTTTTGAAATTTTTTTCCAATTTTTTTTTCAATTTTTTTTAAATTTTTTTTTTGAAATTTTTTTTTTTGTATTTTTTTTTTTTGAAATTTTTTTTTTTCGAAAATTTTTTTGAAATTATTTTTTTTTGAAATTTTTTTTTTGAAAATTTTTTTTTTGAAATTTTTTTTTTCGAAAATTTTTTTGAAATTTTTTTTTTGAAAATTTTTTTTTTTGAAATTTTTTTTTTTTAATTTTTTTCAAATTTTTTTTTTGAAATTTTTTTTTTAATTTTTTTTTTTGAAATTTTTTTTTTCGAAATTTTTTTTGAAATTATTTTTTTTTGAAATTTTTTTTTTGAAATTTTTTTGAAATTATTTTTTTTTTCAATTTTTTTTTTAAATTTTTTTAAATTATTTTTTTGAAATTTTTATTGAAATTTTTTTTTTGATTTTTTTTTCAATTTTTTTTTAAATTTTTTTTGAAATTTTTTTTTTAAAAATTTTTTTTAAAGTTTTTTTTAAATTAATTTTTTGAAATTTTTTTTGAATTTTTTTTTTGAAATTTTTTTTTTTGAAATTTTTTTTTTGAATTTTTTTTTCGAATTTTTTTTCAATTTTTTTTTCAATTTTTATTAAAATTTTTTTTTTTTTTTTGTTATTTTTTAAAAAATTTTTTTGAAAAATTTTTTTTGAATTTTTTTCCAATTTTTTTTTCAATTTTTTTAAAAATTTTTTTAAATTTTTTTTTGAAATTTTTTTTTTTTGAAATTTTTTTTTTGAAATTATTTTTTTCGAAAAATTTTTTGAATTTTTTTTCCAATTTTTTTTTTCAATTTTTTTAAAATTTTTTTTTGAAATTTTTTTTTTTTTAAATTTTTTTTTTTGAAATTTTTTTTTTGAAAATTTTTTTTTCGATTTTTTTTAAATTATTTTTTTGAAATTTTTTTTTGAATTTTTTTTTTGAAATTTTTTTTTTTGAAATTTTTTTTTTCGAAAATTTTTTGAAATTTTTTTCCAATTTTTTTTTTCAATTTTTTTTTAATTTATTTTTTTTGTATTTTTTTTTTTTGAAATTTTTTTTTTCGAAAATTTTTTTGAAATTTTTTTCCAATTTTTTTTTTCAATTTTTTTAAATTATTTTTTTGAAATTTTTTTTAAATTTTTTTTTTGAATTTTTTTTTTCGAAATTTTTTTTCGAATTTTTTTTTCAATTTTTTTTTTGAAAATTTTTTTTTTTGAAATTTTTTTTTTTTAAATTTTTTTTTTGAAATTTTTTTTGAAATTTTTTTTTTCGATTTTTTTTTTGAAATTTTTTTTTCGAAAATTTTTTTGAAATTTTTTTTTTTGAAATTTTTTTTATTTTTAATTTTTTTTTTTGAAATTTTTTTTTCGAAAATTTTTTTGAATTTTTTTTTGAAATTTTTTTTTTGAAAATTTTTTTTTCGAATTTTTTTTCAATTTTTTTTCAATTTTTATTAAAATTTTTTTTTTTATTTTTTTTTTAATTTTTTAAAAATTTTTTTTGAATTTTTTTCCAATTTTTTTTTCAATTTTTTTAAAAATTTTTTTAAATTTTTTTTTGAAATTTTTTTTTTTGAAATTTTTTTTTTGAAATTATTTTTTTCGAAAATTTTTTTGAAATTTTTTTCCAATTTTTTTTTCAATTTTTTTAAAATTTTTTTTTGAATTTTTTTTTTTTTTGAAATTTTTTTTTTTGAAATTTTTTTTTTGAAAATTTTTTTTTAGATTTTTTTTAAATTATTTTTTTGAAATTTTTTTTTGAATTTTTTTTTTGAAATTTTTTTTTTTGAAATTTTTTTTTTTCGAAAATTTTTTTCCAATTTTTTTTTTCAATTTTTTTTAAATTTATTTTTTTTGTATTTTTTTTTTGAAATTTTTTTTTTCGAAAATTTTTTTGAAATTTTTTCCCAATTTTTTTTTTCAATTTTTTTTAAAAATTTTTTTAAATTATTTTTTTGAAATTTTTTTCCAATTTTTTTAAAATTATTTTTTTGAAATTTTTTTTGAATTTTTCTTTGAATTTTTTTTTTGAAATTTTTTTTCTTGAAATTTTTTTTTTTCGAAAATTTTTTGAAATTTTTTTCCAATTTTTTTTTTCAATTTTTTTTAAATTTATTTTTTTTGTATTTTTTTTTTGAAATTTTTTTTTTCGAAAAATTTTTTGAAATTTTTTTCCAATTTTTTTTTTCAATTTTTTTAAAAAATTTTTTTAATTATTTTTTTGAAATTTTTTTTGAATTTTTTTTTTGAAATTTTTTTTTTGAAATTTTTTTTTTGAATTTTTTTTTCAATTTTTTTTTAAATTTTTTTTGAAATTTTTTTTTAAAAATTTTTTTTAAATTTTTTTTTTGAAAATTTTTTTCCAATTTTTTTTTTCAATTTTTTTAAAAATTTTTTTTAATTATTTTTTTGAAATTTTTTTTGAATTTTTTTTTTGAAATTTTTTTTTTGAAATTTTTTTTTGAATTTTTTTTTCAATTTTTTTTTAAAATTTTTTTTGAAATTTTTTTTTAAAAATTTTTTTTAAATTTTTTTTTTGAAAATTTTTTTTTTGAAATTTTTTTTTTTTGAAATTTTTTTTTTTGAAATTTTTTTTTTCGAAATTTTTTTGAAATTTTTTTCCAATTTTTTTTTTCAATTTTTTTTTAATTTTTTTAAAATTTTTTTTTTGAAATTTTTTTTTTTGTATTTTTTTTTTGAAATTTTTTTATTCGAAAATTTTTTTGAAATTATTTTTTTTTGAAATTTTTTTTTTTGAAAATTTTTTTTTTGAAATTTTTTTTTTCGAAAATTTTTTTGAAATTTTTTTTTGAAAATTTTTTTTTTGAAATTTTTTTTTTTAATTTTTTTTAAATTTTTTTTTTGAAATTTTTTTTTTTTTTAAATTTGTTTTTTCGAAAATTTTTTGAAATTTTTTTCCAATTTTTTTTTTCAATTTTTTTTAAATTTATTTTTTTTGTATTTTTTTTTGAAATTTTTTTTTTAAATTTTTTTTTTGAAATTTTTTTTTTTATTTTTTTTAAATTTTTTTTTTGAAAATTTTTTTTTTGAAATTTTTTTTTTGAATTTTTTTTTCAATTTTTTTTAAAATTTTTTTTTAAAATTTTTTTTAAATTTTTTTTTTGAAAATTTTTTTTTTTGAAATTTTTTTTCAATTTTTTTTAAAATTTTTTTTTTGAAAATTTTTTTTTGAAATTTTTTTTTTGAAATTTTTTTTTTATTTTTTTTAAATTTTTTTTTTGAAAATTTTTTTTTTGAATTTTTTTTTTTGAATTTTTTTTTCAATTTTTTTTAAAATTTTTTTTTTTAATTTTTTTTAAATTTTTTTTTTGAAAATTTTTTTTTTTGAAATTTTTTTTCAATTTTTTTTCAAATTTTTTTAAATTATTTTTTTGAAATTTTTTTTGAATTTTTTTTTTGAAATTTTTTTTTTTGAAATTTTTTTTTTTGAATTTTTTTTTCAATTTTTTTTTTCAATTTTTTTTTAATTTTTTTTTGAAATTTTTTTTTTTTGAAATTTTTTTTTTTGAAATTTTTTTTTCGAAATTTTTTTGAAATTTTTTTCCAATTTTTTTTTCAATTTTTTTAAAATTTTTTTTAAATTTTTTTTTTGAATTTTTTTTTTTTTGTATTTTTTTTTTTGAAATTTTTTTTTTCGAAAATTTTTTTGAAATTATTTTTTTTTGAAATTTTTTTTTTTGAAATTTTTTTTTTGAAATTTTTTTTTGAAATTATTTTTTTCGAAAATTTTTTTGAAATTTTTTTCCAATTTTTTTTAAATTTTTTTTTGAAATTTTTTTTTTTAATTTTTTTTAAATTTTTTTGAAATTTTTTTTTGAAATTATTTTTTTCGAAAATTTTTTTGAAATTTTTTTCCAATTTTTTTTTCAATTTTTTTTAAATTTTTTTTTGAAATTTTTTTTTTTTGAAATTTTTTTTTTAAATTTTTTTTTTGAAAATTTTTTTTTCGATTTTTTTTTTCAATTTTTTTTTAAATTTTTTTTTTGAAAATTTTTTTTTGAAATTTTTTTTTTGAAATTTTTCTTTTATTTTTATAATTTTTTTTTTTGAAATTTTTTTTTTTAAATTTTTTTTAAATTTTTTTTTTTGAAAATTTTTTTTTTGAAATTTTTTTTTTCGAAATTTTTTTGAATTTTTTTTCCAATTTTTTTTTTCAATTTTTTTAAAAATTTTTTTAAATTTTTTTTTTGAATTTTTTTTTTTTTAATTTTTTTTTTGAATTTTTTTTTTTTGTACTTTTTTTTTTGAAATTTTTTTTTTCGAAAATTTTTTTGAAATTATTTTTTTTTTAAATTTTTTTTTTGAAAATTTTTTTTTTGAAATTTTTTTTTTTCGAAAATTTTTTTGAAATTTTTTTTTTGAAAATTTGTTTTTTTGAAATTTATTTTTTGAAAATTTTTTTTTTTGAAATTTTTTTTTAAAAATTTTTTTTTAATTTTTTTTTTGAAATTTTTTTTTTTTGTATTTTTTTTTTTGAAATTTTTTTTTTCGAAAATTTTTTTGAAATTATTTTTTTTTGAAATTTTTTTTTTTGAAAATTTTTTTTTTGAAATTTTTTTTTGAAACTTTTTTTTTTGAAATTTTTTTTTTCGAAAATTTTTTTGAAATTTTTTTCCAATTATTTTTTTGAAATTTTTTTTTTTGAAATTTTTTTTTTTTAAATTTTTTTTTTTAATTTTTTTTTTCGAAATTTTTTTGAAATTTTTTTCCAATTTTTTTTTCAATTTTTTTTAAATTTTTTTGAAATTTTTTTTTGAAATTTTTTTTTTTGTATTTTTTTTTTTGAAATTTTTTTTTTGAAATTTTTTTGTTTGAAAATTTTTTTTTTAATTTTTTTTTTGAAATTTTTTTTTTCGAAATTTTTTTGAAATTTTTTTCCAATTTTTTTTTCAATTTTTTTAAAATTTTTTTGAAATTTTTTTTTGAAATTTTTTTTTTGTATTTTTTTTTTGAAATTTTTTTTTTTTGAAATTTTTTTTTTCAAAAATTTTTTTGAAATTTTTTTCCATTTTTTTTTTCAATTTTTCTAAAATTTTTTTTAAATTATTTTTTTGAAATTTTTTTTGAATTTTTTTTTTGAATTTTTTTTTTCGAAATTTTTTTTCGAATTTTTTTTTCAATTTTTTTTTTGAAAATTTTTTTTTTTGAAATTTTTTTTTTTGAAATTTTTTTTTTGAAAATTTTTTTGAAATTTTTTTTGAAATTTTTTTTTTCGATTTTTTTTTTGAAATTTTTTTTTTCGAAAATTTTTTTTTTTATTTTTTTTTTTAATTTTTTAAAAATTTTTTATGAAAAATTTTTTTTGAATTTTTTTCCAATTTTTTTTTCAATTTTTTTAAAAATTTTTTTAAATTTTTTTTTGAAATTTTTTTTTTTTGAAATTTTTTTTTTGAAATTATTTTTTTCGAAAAATTTTTTGAAATTTTTTTCCAATTTTTTTTTTTAATTTTTTTAAAATTTTTTTTTGAAATTTTTTTTTTTTTGAAATTTTTTTTTTTGAAATTTTTTTCTTGAAAATTTTTTTTTCGATTTTTTTAAAATTATTTTTTTGAAATTTTTTTTTGAATTTTTTTTTTGAAATTTTTTTTTTTGAAATTTTTTTTTTCGAAAATTTTTTGAAATTTTTTTCCAATTTTTTTTTCAATTTTTTTTAAATTTATTTTTTTTGTATTTTTTTTTTGAAATTTTTTTTTTCAAAAATTTTTTGAAATTTTTTTCCAATTTTTTTTTTCAATTTTTTTAAAAAATTTTTTAAATTATTTTTTTGAAATTTTTTTTGAATTTTTTTTTTGAAATTTTTTTTTGAAATTTTTTTTTTGAATTTTTTTTTCAATTTTTTTTAAAATTTTTTTTGAAATTTTTTTTTTTAAATTTTTTTTAAATTTTTTTTTTGAAAATTTTTTTTTTGAAATTTTTTTTTTTGAAATTTTTTTTTTGAAATTTTTTTTTTCGAAATTTTTTTGAAATTTTTTTCCAATTTTTTTTTTCAATTTTTTTTAAATTTTTTTTTTAATTTTTTTTTTGAAATTTTTTTTTTTGTATTTTTTTTTGAAATTTTTTTTTTCGAAAATTTTTTTGAAATTATTTTTTTTTGAAATTTTTTTTTTGAAAATTTTTATTTTGAAATTTTTTTTTTTCGAAAATTTTTTTGAAATTTTTTTTTTGAAAATTTTTTTTTTGAAATTTTTTTTTTAAATTTTTTTTTAATTTTTTTTTTTAATTTTTTTTAAATTTTTTTTTTGAAAATTTTTTTTTTGAAATTTTTTTTTTTGAAATTTTTTTTTTGAAATTTTTTTTTCGAAATTTTTTTGAAATTTTTTTCCAATTTTTTTTTCAATTTTTTTTAAATTTTTTTTTTGAAATTTTTTTTTTTGTATTTTTTTTTTTGAAATTTTTTTTTTTCGAAAATTTTTTTGAAATTTTTTTTTTGAAAATTTTTTTTTGAAATTTTTTTTTTTCGAAAATTTTTTTGAAATTTTTTTTTTGAAAATTTTTTTTTTTGAAATTTTTTTTTTAAAATTTTTTTTAAATTTTTTTTTTGAAATTTTTTTTTTGTATTTTTTTTTGAAATTTTTTTTGAAATTATTTTTTTTTGAAATTTTTTTTCAATTTTTTTAAAAATTTTTTTAAATTATTTTTTTGAAATTTTTTTTGAATTTTTTTTTTGAAATTTTTTTTTTTGAAATTTTTTTTCTGAATTTTTTTTTCAATTTTTTTTTAAATTTTTTTTGAAATTCTTTTTTTTTAATTTTTTTTAAATTTTTTTTTTTGAAAATTTTTTTTTTGAAATTTTTTTTTTCGAAATTTTTTTGAAATTTTTTTCCAATTTTTTTTTTTCAATTTTTTTAAAAATTTTTTTAAATTTTTTTTTTGAATTTTTTTTTTCTGTAATTTTTTTTTTGAAATTTTTTTTTTCGAAAATTTTTTTGAAATTATTTTTTTTTGAAATTTTTTTTTTGAAAATTTTTTTTTTGAAATTTTTTTTTTTCGAAAATTTTTTTGAAATTTTTTTTTTGAAAATTTGTTTTTTTGAAATTTTTTTTTTGAAAATTTTTTTTTTTGAAATTTTTTTTTAAAAATTTTTTTTTTATTTTTTTTTGAAATTTTTTTTTTTTGGATTTTTTTTTTTGAAATTTTTTTTTTCGAAAATTTTTTTGAAATTATTTTTTTTTGAAATTTTTTTTTTTGAAAATTTTTTTTTGAAATTTCTTTTTGAAATTTTTTTTTTTGAAATTTTTTTTTTCGAAAATTTTTTTGAAATTTTTTTCCAATTATTTTTTTGAAATTTTTTTTTTCGAAATTTTTTTTCGAATTTTTTTTTTCAATTTTTTTTTTGAAAAAATTTTTTTTTGAAAAATTTTTTTTTTGAAATTTTTTTTTTTGAAATTTTTTTTTTGAAAATTTTTTTGAAATTTTTTTTGAAATTTTTTTTTTCGATTTTTTTTTGAAATTTTTTTTTTCGAAAATTTTTTTGAAAATTTTTTTTTTGAAATTTTTTTTACTTTTAATTTTTTTTTTTGAAATTTTTTTTTCGAAATTTTTTTTGAAATTTTTTTTTTGAAAATTTTTTTTTCGAATTTTTTTTCAATTTTTTTTTCAATTTTTATTAAAATTTTTTTTTTATTTTTTTTTTTAATTTTTTAAAAATTTTTTTTGAAAAATTTTTTTTGAATTTTTTTCCAATTTTTTTTCAATTTCTTTAAAAATTTTTTTAAATTTTTTTTTGAAATTTTTTTTTTTTGAAATTTTTTTTTTGAAATTATTTTTTTCGAAAATTTTTTTGAAATTTTTTTCCAATTTTTTTTTTCAATTTTTTTAAAATTTTTTTTTGAAATTTTTTTTTTTTTGAAATTTTTTTTTTTGAAATTTTTTTTTTGAAAATTTTTTTTTCGATTTTTTTTAAATTATTTTTTTGAAATTTTTTTTTGAATTTTTTTTTTGAAATTTTTTTTTTTGAAATTTGTTTTTTCGAAAATTTTTTGAAATTTTTTTCCAATTTTTTTTTTCAATTTTTTTTAAATTTATTTTTTTTGTATTTTTTTTTTGAAATTTTTTTTTGAAATTTTTTTTTTGAAATTTTTTTTTTTATTTTTTTTAAATTTTTTTTTTGAAAATTTTTTTTTTGAAATTTTTTTTTTGAATTTTTTTTTCAATTTTTTTTAAAATTTTTTTTTTAATTTTTTTTTAAATTTTTTTTTTGAAAATTTTTTTTTTTGAAATTTTTTTTCAATTTTTTTTTAAATTTTT
>OX101812.2:39015008-39025008 GCA_944452925.2 Chrysolina oricalcia
GAAATTTTTTTTTTTCGAAAATTTTTTTTTTCAATTTTTTTTAAATTTATTTTTTTTGTATTTTTTTTTTGAAATTTTTTTTTTCGAAAATTTTTTTGAAATTTTTTTCCAATTTTTTTTTTCAATTTTTTTTAAAAATTTTTTTAAATTATTTTTTTGAAATTTTTTTCCAATTTTTTTTAAATTATTTTTTTGAAATTTTTTTTGAATTTTTTTTTGAATTTTTTTTTTGAAATTTTTTTTCTTGAAATTTTTTTTTTTCGAAAATTTTTTGAAATTTTTTTCCAATTTTTTTTTTCAATTTTTTTTAAATTTATTTTTTTTGTATTTTTTTTTTGAAATTTTTTTTTTTCGAAAAATTTTTTGAAATTTTTTTCCAATTTTTTTTTTCAATTTTTTTAAAAATTTTTTTTAATTATTTTTTTGAAATTTTTTTTGAATTTTTTTTTTGAAATTTTTTTTTTGAAATTTTTTTTTTGAATTTTTTTTTCAATTTTTTTTAAAATTTTTTTTGAAATTTTTTTTTAAAAATTTTTTTTAAATTTTTTTTTTGAAAATTTTTTTTTTGAAATTTTTTTTTTTTGAAATTTTTTTTTTTGAAATTTTTTTTTTCGAAATTTTTTTGAAATTTTTTTCCAATTTTTTTTTTCAATTTTTTTTAAATTTTTTTTAAATTTTTTTTTTGAAATTTTTTTTTTTGTATTTTTTTTTTGAAATTTTTTTATTCGAAAATTTTTTTGAAATTATTTTTTTTTGAAATTTTTTTTTTTGAAAATTTTTTTTTTGAAATTTTTTTTTTCGAAAATTTTTTTGAAATTTTTTTTTTGAAAATTTTTTTTTTGAAATTTTTTTTTTTAATTTTTTTTAAATTTTTTTTTTGAAATTTTTTTTTTTGTATTTTTTTTTTCGAAAATTTTTTTGAAATTATTTTTTTTTGAAATTTTTTTTTTGAAAATTTTTTTTTTGAAATTTTTTTTTTGAAATTTTTTTTTTTGAAATTTTTTTTTTCGAAAATTTTTTTGAAATTTTTTTCCAATTTTTTTTTTCAATTTTTTTTTTATTTTTTTAAATTATTTTTTTGAAATTTTTTTTGAAATTTTTTTTTTGAATTTTTTTTTCAATTTTTTTTAAAATTTTTTTTGAAATTTTTTTTTTAAAATTTTTTTTAAATTTTTTTTTTGAAAATTTTTTTTTTTGTATTTTTTTTTTTGAAATTTTTTTTTTCGAAAATTTTTTTGAAATAATTTTTTTTTGAAATTTTTTTTTTGAAAATTTTTTTTTTGAAATTTTTTTTTTTCGAAAATTTTTTTGAAATTTTTTTTTTGAAAATTTTTTTTTTTGAAATTTTTTTTTTTAATTTTTTTCAAATTTTTTTTTTTGAAAATTTTTTTTTTGAAATTTTTTTTTTCGAAATTTTTTTGAAATTTTTTTCCAATTTTTTTTTTCAATTTTTTTAAAAATTTTTTTAAATTTTTTTTTTGAATTTTTTTTTTTTGTACTTTTTTTTTTGAAATTTTTTTTTTCGAAAATTTTTTTGAAATTATTTTTTTTTTAAATTTTTTTTTTGAAAATTTTTTTTTTGAAATTTTTTTTTTTCGAAAATTTTTTTGAAATTTTTTTTTTGAAAATTTTTTTTTTTTATTTTTTTTTTCGAAATTTTTTTTGAAATTATTTTTTTTTGAAATTTTTTTTTTTGAAAATTTTTTTTTTTAAATTTTTTTTTTTCGAAAATTTTTTTGAAATTTTTTTTTTGAAAATTTTTTTTTTTTAAATTTTTTTTTTGAAATTTTTTTAAATTTTTTTTTTGAAATTTTTTTTTTTTGTATTTTTTTTTTGAAATTTTTTTTTTCGAAAATTTTTTTGAAATTATTTTTTTTTGAAAATTTTTTTTTTGAAATTTTTTTTTTTGTATTTTTTTTTTGAAATTTTTTTTTTTCGAAAATTTTTTTGAAATAATTTTTTTTTGAAAATTTTTTTTTTGAAATTTTTTTTTTGAAATTTTTTTTTTTTAAATTTTTTTAAAATTTTTTTTTGAAATTTTTTTTTGAAATTATTTTTTTCGAAAATTTTTTTGAAATTTTTTTCCAATTTTTTTTTTCAATTTTTTTTAAATTTTTTTTTTGAAAATTTTTTTTTTGAAATTTTTTTTTTTTAATTTTTTTTTTCGAAATTTTTTTTGAAATTATTTTTTTTTGAAATTTTTTTTTTTGAAAATTTTTTTTTTGAAATTTTTTTTTTTCGAAAATTTTTTTGAAATTTTTTTCTTGAAAATTTTTTTTTTTGAAATTTTTTTTTTGAAATTTTTTTAAATTTTTTTTTTGAAATTTTTTTTTTTTGTATTTTTTTTTTGAAATTTTTTTTTTCGAAAATTTTTTTGAAATTATTTTTTTTTGAAAATTTTTTTTTTGAAATTTTTTTTTTTGTATTTTTTTTTTGAAATTTTTTTTTTTCGAAAATTTTTTTGAAATAATTTTTTTTTGAAAATTTTTTTTTTGAAATTTTTTTTTTGAAATTTTTTTTTTTTCAATTTTTTTTAAATTTTTTTTTGAAATTTTTTTTTTTTGAAATTTTTTTTTTTGAAATTTTTTTTTTGGAATTTTTTTTTTCGATTTTTTTTTTCAATTTTTTTTTCAATTTTTTTCTTGAAAATTTTTTTTTGAAATTTTTTTTTTTGAAATTTTTTTTTTATTTTTTTTAAATTTTTTTTTTGAAAATTTTTTTTTTGAAATTTTTTTTTTGATTTTTTTTTTCAATTTTTTTAAAAATTTTTTTTTTTTATTTTTTTTTTATTTTTTTTTTTATTTTTTTTGAAATTTTTTTTCAAATTTTTTAAAAATTTTTTTAAATTTTTTTTTTGAAATTTTTTTTGAATTTTTTTTTTGAAATTTTTTTTTTTGAAATTTTTTTTTTGAATTTTTTTTTCAATTTTTTTTTAAATTTTTTTAAATTATTTTTTTGAAATTTTTTTTAAATTTTTTTTTTGAAATTTTTTTTTTTGTATTTTTTTTTTTGAAATTTTTTTTTTCGAAAATTTTTTTGAAATAATTTTTTTTTGAAAATTTTTTTTTTGAAATTTTTTTTTTGAAATTTTTTTTTGAAATTATTTTTTTCGAAAATTTTTTTGAAATTTTTTTCCAATTTTTTTTTCAATTTTTTTTAAATTTTTTTTTGAAATTTTTTTTTTTTAATTTTTTTTAAATTTTTTTGAAATTTTTTTTTGAAATTATTTTTTTCGAAAATTTTTTTAAAATTTTTTTCCAATTTTTTTTTTCAATTTTTTTTAAATTTTTTTTTGAAATTTTTTTTTTTGAAATTTTTTTTTTTTTTATTTTTTTTTTGAAAATTTTTTTTTCGATTTTTTTTTTCAATTTTTTTTTAAATTTTTTTTTTGAAAATTTTTTTTTGAAATTTTTTTTTTGAAATTTTTCTTTTATTTTTATAATTTTTTTTTTTTAAATTTTTTTTAAATTTTTATTTTGAAAATTTTTTTTTTGAAATTTTTTTTTTCGAAATTTTTTTGAAATTTTTTTCCAATTTTTTTTTTCAATTTTTTTAAAAATTTTTTTAATTTTTTTTTTTGAATTTTTTTTTTTTGTACTTTTTTTTTTTGAAATTTTTTTTTTCGAAAATTTTTTTGAAATTATTTTTTTTTGAAATTTTTTTTTTGAAAATTTTTTTTTGAAATTTTTTTTTTCGAAAATTTTTTTGAAATTTTTTTTTTGAAAATTTGTTTTTTTGAAATTTTTTTTTTGAAAATTTTTTTTTTTGAAATTTTTTTTTAAAAATTTTTTTTAAATTTTTTTTTTGAATTTTTTTTTTTTTGTATTTTTTTTTTGAAATTTTTTTTTTCGAAAATTTTTTTGAAATTATTTTTTTTTGAAATTTTTTTTTTGAAAATTTTTTTTTTGAAATTTTTTTTTGAAATTTTTTTTTTTGAAATTTTTTTTTTCGAAAATTTTTTTGAAATTTTTTTCCAATTATTTTTTTGAAATTTTTTTTTTGAAAATTTTTTTTTTTTTAATTTTTTTTTTTAATTTTTTTTTTCGAAATTTTTTTGAAATTTTTTTCCAATTTTTTTTTCAATTTTTTTTAAATTTTTTTGAAATTTTTTTTTGAAATTTTTTTTTTTGTATTTCTTTTTTGAAATTTTTTTTTTGAAATTTTTTTTTTTGAAAATTTTTTTTTTTTTAATTTTTTTTTTGAAATTTTTTTTTCGAAATTTTTTTGAAATTTTTTTCCAATTTTTTTTTCAATTTTTTTTAAATTTTTTTGAAATTTTTTTTTGAAATTTTTTTTTTTGTATTTTTTTTTTTGAAATTTTTTTTTTTGAAATTTTTTTTTTCGAAAATTTTTTTGAAATGTTTTTCCATTTTTTTTTCAATTTTTTTAAAATTTTTTTTAAATTATTTTTTTGAAATTTTTTTTAAATTTTTTTTTTGAATTTTTTTTTTCGAAATTTTTTTTCGAATTTTTTTTTTCAATTTTTTTTTTGAAAATTTTTTTTTTTGAAATTTTTTTTTTTGAAATTTTTTTTTTGAAAATTTTTTTGAAATTTTTTTTGAAATTTTTTTTGAAATTTTTTTTTTCGATTTTTTTTTTGAAATTTTTTTTTTCGAAAATTTTTTTGAAATTTTTTTTTTTTTAATTTTTTTTATTTTTAATTTTTTTTTTTGAAATTTTTTTTTCGAAAATTTTTTTTCGATTTTTTTTTCAATTTTTTTTTC
This sequence comes from Chrysolina oricalcia, assembly GCA_944452925.2. Lineage (NCBI taxonomy): Eukaryota > Metazoa > Arthropoda > Insecta > Coleoptera > Chrysomelidae > Chrysolina > Chrysolina oricalcia. The sequence continues at coordinate 39,019,733 of OX101812.2, forward strand.
AATTTTTATTAAAATTTTTTTTTTTATTTTTTTTTTAATTTTTTAAAAAAATTTTTCCAATTTTTTTTTCAATTTTTTTAAAAAATTTTTAAAATTTTTTCTTGAAATTTTTTTTTTTTGAAATTTTTTTTTTGAAATTATTTTTTTCGAAAATTTTTTTCCAATTTTTTTTTTCAATTTTTTTAAAAATTTTTTTTGAAATTTTTTTTTTTTGAAATTTTTTTTTTTGAAATTTTTTTTTTGAAAATTTTTTTTTCGATTTTTTTTAAATTATTTTTTTGAAATTTTTTTTTGAATTTTTTTTTTGAAATTTTTTTTTTTGAAATTTTTTTTTTTCGAAAATTTTTTTTTCAATTTTTTTTAAATTTATTTTTTTTGTATTTTTTTTTTGAAATTTTTTTTTTCGAAAATTTTTTTGAAATTTTTTTCCAATTTTTTTTTTCAATTTTTTTTAAAAATTTTTTTAAATTATTTTTTTGAAATTTTTTTCCAATTTTTTTTAAATTATTTTTTTGAAATTTTTTTTGAATTTTTTTTTGAATTTTTTTTTTGAAATTTTTTTTCTTGAAATTTTTTTTTTTCGAAAATTTTTTGAAATTTTTTTCCAATTTTTTTTTTCAATTTTTTTTAAATTTATTTTTTTTGTATTTTTTTTTTGAAATTTTTTTTTTTCGAAAAATTTTTTGAAATTTTTTTCCAATTTTTTTTTTCAATTTTTTTAAAAATTTTTTAAAATTATTTTTTTGAAATTTTTTTTGAATTTTTTTTTTGAAATTTTTTTTTTGAAATTTTTTTTTTGAATTTTTTTTTCAATTTTTTTTAAAATTTTTTTTGAAATTTTTTTTTTAAAATTTTTTTTAAATTTTTTTTTTGAAAATTTTTTTTTTGAAATTTTTTTTTTTTGAAATTTTTTTTTTTGAAATTTTTTTTTTCGAAATTTTTTTGAAATTTTTTTCCAATTTTTTTTTTCAATTTTTTTTAAATTTTTTTTAAATTTTTTTTTTGAAATTTTTTTTTTGTATTTTTTTTTTGAAATTTTTTTATTCGAAAATTTTTTTGAAATTATTTTTTTTTGAAATTTTTTTTTTTGAAAATTTTTTTTTTGAAATTTTTTTTTTCGAAAATTTTTTTGAAATTTTTTTTTTTGAAAATTTTTTTTTTGAAATTTTTTTTTTTAATTTTTTTTAAATTTTTTTTTTGAAATTTTTTTTTTTGTATTTTTTTTTTCGAAAATTTTTTTGAAATTATTTTTTTTTGAAATTTTTTTTTTGAAAATTTTTTTTTTGAAATTTTTTTTTTGAAATTTTTTTTTTTGAAATTTTTTTTTTCGAAAATTTTTTTGAAATTTTTTTCCAATTTTTTTTTTCAATTTTTTTTTTATTTTTTTAAATTATTTTTTTGAAATTTTTTTTGAAATTTTTTTTTTGAATTTTTTTTTCAATTTTTTTTAAAATTTTTTTTGAAATTTTTTTTTTAAAATTTTTTTTAAATTTTTTTTTTGAAAATTTTTTTTTTGAAATTTTTTTTTTTTGAAATTTTTTTTTTTGAAATTTTTTTTTTCGAAATTTTTTTGAAATTTTTTTCCAATTTTTTTTTCAATTTTTTTTAAATTTTTTTTTTGAAATTTTTTTTTTTTGTATTTTTTTTTTTGAAATTTTTTTTTTCGAAAATTTTTTTGAAATAATTTTTTTTTGAAATTTTTTTTTTGAAAATTTTTTTTTTGAAATTTTTTTTTTTCGAAAATTTTTTTGAAATTTTTTTTTTGAAAATTTTATTTTTTGAAATTTTTTTTTTAAATTTTTTTCAAATTTTTTTTTTTGAAAATTTTTTTTTTGAAATTTTTTTTTTCGAAATTTTTTTGAAATTTTTTTCCAATTTTTTTTTTCAATTTTTTTAAAAATTTTTTTAAATTTTTTTTTTGAATTTTTTTTTTTTGTACTTTTTTTTTTGAAATTTTTTTTTTCGAAAATTTTTTTGAAATTATTTTTTTTTTAAATTTTTTTTTTGAAAATTTTTTTTTTGAAATTTTTTTTTTTCGAAAATTTTTTTGAAATTTTTTTTTTGAAAATTTGTTTTTTTGAAATTTTTTTTTTGAAAATTTTTTTTTTTGAAATTTTTTTTTAAAAATTTTTTTTAAATTTTTTTTTTGAAATTTTTTTTTTTTGTATTTTTTTTTTTGAAATTTTTTTTTTCGAAAATTTTTTTGAAATTATTTTTTTTTGAAATTTTTTTTTTTGAAAATTTTTTTTTTGAAATTTTTTTTTGAAATTTTTTTTTTTGAAATTTTTTTTTTCGAAAATTTTTTTGAAATTTTTTTCCAATTATTTTTTTGAAATTTTTTTTTTTGAAATTTTTTTTTTTTTAATTTTTTTTTTTTAATTTTTTTTTTCGAAATTTTTTTGAAATTTTTTTCCAATTTTTTTTTCAATTTTTTTTAAATTTTTTTGAAATTTTTTTTTGAAATTTTTTTTTTTTGTATTTTTTTTTTTGAAATTTTTTTTTTGAAATTTTTTTTTTTGAAAATTTTTTTTTTTAAATTTTTTTTTTGAAATTTTTTTTTTCGAAATTTTTTTGAAATTTTTTTCCAATTTTTTTTTCAATTTTTTTTAAATTTTTTTGAAATTTTTTTTTGAAATTTTTTTTTTGTATTTTTTTTTTTGAAATTTTTTTTTTTTTGAAATTTTTTTTTTCAAAAATTTTTTTGAAATTTTTTTCCATTTTTTTTTTCAATTTTTTTAAATTTTTTTTTAAATTATTTTTTTGAAATTTTTTTTGAATTTTTTTTTGAATTTTTTTTTTCGAAATTTTTTTTCGAATTTTTTTTTTCAATTTTTTTTTTGAAAATTTTTTTTTTTGAAATTTTTTTTTTTGAAATTTTTTTTTTGAAAATTTTTTTGAAATTTTTTTTGAAATTTTTTTTTTCGATTTTTTTTTTGAAATTTTTTTTTTCGAAAATTTTTTTGAAATTTTTTTTTTTGAAATTTTTTTTATTTTTAATTTTTTTTTTTTGAAATTTTTTTTTCGAAAATTTTTTTGAAATTTTTTTTGAAATTTTTTTTTTGAAAATTTTTTTTTCGAATTTTTTTTCAATTTTTTTTTCAATTTTTATTAAAATTTTTTTTTTTATTTTTTTTTTTAATTTTTTAAAAATTTTTTATGAAAAATTTTTTTTGAATTTTTTTCCAATTTTTTTTTCAATTTTTTTAAAATTTTTTTAAAATTTTTTTTTGAAATTTTTTTTTTTGAAATTTTTTTTTTGAAATTATTTTTTTCGAAAAATTTTTTGAAATTTTTTTCCAATTTTTTTTTTTTAATTTTTTTAAAATTTTTTTTTGAAATTTTTTTTTTTTTGAAATTTTTTTTTTTGAAATTTTTTTCTTGAAAATTTTTTTTTCGATTTTTTTAAAATTATTTTTTTGAAATTTTTTTTTGAATTTTTTTTTTGAAATTTTTTTTTTTGAAATTTTTTTTTTCGAAAATTTTTTGAAATTTTTTTCCAATTTTTTTTTTCAATTTATTTAAAAATTTTTTTTTTTATTTTTTTTTTAAATTTTTTAAAAATTTTTTTTGAAAAATTTTTTTTGAAATTTTTTTTTTCGAAAATTTTTTTGAAATTTTTTTTTTTGAAAATTTTTTTTTTTAAATTTTTTTTTGAAATTTTTTTCCAATTTTTTTTTTCAATTTTTTTAAAATTTTTTTGAAATTTTTTTTTTGAAATTTTTTTTTTTGAAATTTTTTTCCAATTTTTTTTTTCAATTTTTTTAAAATTCTTTTTAAATTTTTTTTTGAAATTTTTTTTTTTTGAAATTTTTTTTTGAAATTTTTTTTTTCGAAAATTTTTTTAAAATTTTTTTCCAATTTTTTTTTTCAATTTTTTTTTAATTTTTTTTTGAAATTTTTTTTTTTTGAAATTTTTTTTTTTGAAATTTTTTTTTTCGAAATTTTTTTGAAATTTTTTTCCAATTTTTTTTTCAATTTTTTTAAAATTTTTTTTAAATTTTTTTTTTGTATTTTTTTTTTTGAAATTTTTTTTTTCGAAAATTTTTTTGAAATTATTTTTTTTTGAAATTTTTTTTTTTGAAAATTTTTTTTTTGAAATTTTTTTTTTCGAAAATTTTTTTGAAATTTTTTTTTTGAATATTTTTTTTTTGAAATTTTTTTTTAAAATTTTTTTTAAATTTTTTTTTTGAAATTTTTTTTTTTTGTATTTTTTTTTTTGAAATTTTTTTTTTCGAAAATTTTTTTGAAATTATTTTTTTTGAAAATTTTTTTTTGAAATTTTTTTTTTGAAATTTTTTTTTTTGAAATTTTTTTTTTCGAAAATTTTTTTGAAATTTTTTTCCAATTTTTTTTTTCAATTTTTTTTTTTATTTTTTTAAATTATTTTTTTGAAATTTTTTTTGAAATTTTTTTTTTGAATTTTTTTTTCCATTTTTTTAAAAATTTTTTTTGAAATTTTTTTTTTTAAATTTTTTTTAAATTTTTTTTTTGAAAATTTTTTTTTTGAAATTTTTTTTTTTTGAAATTTTTTTTTTTGAAATTTTTTTTTTCGAAATTTTTTTAAAATTTTTTTCCAATTTTTTTTTTCAATTTTTTTTAAATTTTTTTTTTGAAATTTTTTTTTTTTGTATTTTTTTTTTTGAAATTTTTTTTTCGAAAATTTTTTTGAAATTTTTTTTTGAAAATTTTTTTTTTGAAATTTTTTTTTTTCGAAAATTTTTTTGAAATTTTTTTTTTGAAAATTTTTTTTTTTGAAATTTTTTTTTAAAATTTTTTTTAAATTTTTTTTTTGAAATTTTTTTTTTTGTATTTTTTTTTTTTGAAATTTTTTTTTTCGAAATTTTTTTTGAAATTATTTTTTTTTGAAATTTTTTTTTTTGAAAATTTTTTTTTTGAAATTTTTTTTTTGAAATTTTTTTTTTGAAATTTTTTTTTTCGAAAATTTTTTTGAAATTTTTTTCCAATTTTTTTTTTCAATTTTTTTTAAATTTTTTTTTTGAAAATTTTTTTTTTGAAATTTTTTTTTTTTAATTTTTTTTTTCGAAATTTTTTTTGAAATTATTTTTTTTTGAAATTTTTTTTTTTGAAAATTTTTTTTTTGAAATTTTTTTTTTTCGAAAATTTTTTTGAAATTTTTTTTTTGAAAATTTTTTTTTTTGAAATTTTTTTAAATTTTTTTTTTGAAATTTTTTTTTTTGTATTTTTTTTTTGAAATTTTTTTTTTCGAAAATTTTTTTGAAATTATTTTTTTTTGAAAATTTTTTTTTTGAAATTTT
>OX101812.2:39030008-39080008 GCA_944452925.2 Chrysolina oricalcia
GAAAATTTTTTTTTTGAAATTTTTTTTTTTCGAAAATTTTTTTGAAATTTTTTTTTTGAAAATTTGTTTTTTTGAAATTTTTTTTTTGAAAATTTTTTTTTTTGAAATTTTTTTTTTTAAATTTTTTTTAAATTTTTTTTTTGAAATTTTTTTTTTTTGTATTTTTTTTTTTGAAATTTTTTTTTTCGAAAATTTTTTTGAAATTATTTTTTTTTGAAATTTTTTTTTTTGAAAATTTTTTTTTTGAAATTTTTTTTTGAAATTTTTTTTTTTGAAATTTTTTTTTTCGAAAATTTTTTTGAAATTTTTTTCCAATTATTTTTTTGAAATTTTTTTTTGAAATTTTTTTTTTTAATTTTTTTTTTTTAATTTTTTTTTTCGAAATTTTTTTGAAATTTTTTTCCAATTTTTTTTTCAATTTTTTTTAAATTTTTTTGAAATTTTTTTTTGAAATTTTTTTTTTTTGTATTTTTTTTTTTGAAATTTTTTTTTTGAAATTTTTTTTTTTGAAAATTTTTTTTTTAAAATTTTTTTTTTGAAATTTTTTTTTTCGAAATTTTTTTGAAATTTTTTTCCAATTTTTTTTTCAATTTTTTTAAAAATTTTTTGAAATTTTTTTTTGAAATTTTTTTTTTGTATTTTTTTTTTTGAAATTTTTTTTTTTTGAAATTTTTTTTTTCAAAAATTTTTTTGAAATTTTTTTCCATTTTTTTTTTCAATTTTTTTAAAATTTTTTTTAAATTATTTTTTTGAAATTTTTTTTGAATTTTTTTTTGAATTTTTTTTTTCGAAATTTTTTTTCGAATTTTTTTTTTCAATTTTTTTTTTGAAAATTTTTTTTTTTGAAATTTTTTTTTTTGAAATTTTTTTTTTGAAAATTTTTTTGAAATTTTTTTTGAAATTTTTTTTTTCGATTTTTTTTTTGAAATTTTTTTTTTCGAAAATTTTTTTGAAATTTTTTTTTTTGAAATTTTTTTTATTTTTAATTTTTTTTTTTTGAAATTTTTTTTTCGAAAATTTTTTTGAAATTTTTTTTGAAATTTTTTTTTTGAAAATTTTTTTTTCGAATTTTTTTTCAATTTTTTTTTCAATTTTTATTAAAATTTTTTTTTTTATTTTTTTTTTTTATTTTTTAAAAATTTTTTATGAAAAATTTTTTTTGAATTTTTTTCCAATTTTTTTTTCAATTTTTTTAAAATTTTTTTTAAATTTTTTTTTGAAATTTTTTTTTTTTGAAATTTTTTTTTTGAAATTATTTTTTTCGAAAAATTTTTTGAAATTTTTTTCCAATTTTTTTTTTCAATTTTTTTTAAATTTATTTTTTTTGTATTTTTTTTTTGAAATTTTTTTTTTCGAAAATTTTTTTGAAATTTTTTTCCAATTTTTTTTTTCAATTTTTTTTAAAAATTTTTTAAAATTTTTTTTTGAAATTTTTTTTTTTTTGAAATTTTTTTTTTGAAATTTTTTTCTTGAAAATTTTTTTTTCGATTTTTTTAAAATTATTTTTTTGAAATTTTTTTTTGAATTTTTTTTTTGAAATTTTTTTTTTTGAAATTTTTTTTTTCGAAAATTTTTTGAAATTTTTTTCCAATTTTTTTTTTCAATTTTTTTTAAATTTATTTTTTTTGTATTTTTTTTTTGAAATTTTTTTTTTCGAAAATTTTTTTGAAATTTTTTTCCAATTTTTTTTTTCAATTTTTTTAAAAAATTTTTTTAAATTATTTTTTTGAAATTTTTTTCCAATTTTTTTTAAATTATTTTTTTGAAATTTTTTTTGAATTTTTTTTTGAATTTTTTTTTTGAAATTTTTTTTCTTGAAATTTTTTTTTTCGAAAATTTTTTGAAATTTTTTTCCAATTTTTTTTTTCAATTTTTTTTAAATTTATTTTTTTTGTATTTTTTTTTTGAAATTTTTTTTTTCGAAAAATTTTTTGAAATTTTTTTCCAATTTTTTTTTTCAATTTTTTTAAAAAATTTTTTAAATTATTTTTTTGAAATTTTTTTTGAATTTTTTTTTTGAAATTTTTTTTTGAAATTTTTTTTTTGAATTTTTTTTTAAATTTTTTTTAAAATTTTTTTTGAAATTTTTTTTTTTAAATTTTTTTTAAATTTTTTTTTTGAAAATTTTTTTTTTGAAATTTTTTTTTTTGAAAATTTTTTTTTTGAAATTTTTTTTTTCGAAATTTTTTTGAAATTTTTTTCCAATTTTTTTTTTCAATTTTTTTTAAATTTTTTTTTTAATTTTTTTTTTGAAATTTTTTTTTTTGTATTTTTTTTTAAAATTTTTTTTTCGAAAATTTTTTTGAAATAATTTTTTTTTGAAATTTTTTTTTTTGAAAATTTTTATTTTGAAATTTTTTTTTTTCGAAAATTTTTTTGAAATTTTTTTTTTGAAAATTTTTTTTTTGAAATTTTTTTTTTTTATTTTTTTTTTAATTTTTTTTTTTAATTTTTTTTAAATTTTTTTTTTGAAAATTTTTTTTTTGAAATTTTTTTTTTTGAAATTTTTTTTTTGAAATTTTTTTTTTCGAAATTTTTTTGAAATTTTTTTCCAATTTTTTTTTCAATTTTTTTTAAATTTTTTTTTTGAAATTTTTTTTTTTGTATTTTTTTTTTGAAATTTTTTTTTTTCGAAAATTTTTTTGAAATTTTTTTTTTGAAAATTTTTTTTTGAAATTTTTTTTTTTCGAAAATTTTTTTGAATTTTTTTTTTGAAAATTTTTTTTTTTGAAATTTTTTTTTTTAAATTTTTTTTAAATTTTTTTTTTTAATTTTTTTTTTGTATTTTTTTTTGAAATTTTTTTTTTCGAAATTTTTTTTGAAATTATTTTTTTTTGAAATTTTTTTTCAATTTTTTTAAAAATTTTTTTAAATTATTTTTTTGAAATTTTTTTTGAATTTTTTTTTTGAAATTTTTTTTTTTGAAATTTTTTTTCTGAATTTTTTTTTCAATTTTTTTTTAAATTTTTTTTGAAATTTTTTTTTTTTAATTTTTTTTAAATTTTTTTTTTGAAAATTTTTTTTTTGAAATTTTTTTTTTCGAAATTTTTTTGAAATTTTTTTCCAATTTTTTTTTTCAATTTTTTTAAAAATTTTTTTAAATTTTTTTTTTGAATCTTTTTTTTCTGTACTTTTTTTTTTGAAATTTTTTTTTTCGAAAATTTTTTTGAAATTATTTTTTTTTGAAATTTTTTTTTTGAAAATTTTTTTTTTGAAATTTTTTTTTTTCGAAAATTTTTTTGAAATTTTTTTTTGAAAATTTGTTTTTTTGAAATTTTTTTTTTGAAAATTTTTTTTTTTGAAATTTTTTTTTAAAAATTTTTTTTTAATTTTTTTTTGAAATTTTTTTTTTTTGGATTTTTTTTTTTTGAAATTTTTTTTTTTCGAAAATTTTTTTGAAATTATTTTTTTTTGAAATTTTTTTTTTTGAAAATTTTTTTTTTGAAATTTTTTTTTTAAATTTTTTTTTTTGAAATTTTTTTTTTCGAAAATTTTTTTGAAATTTTTTTCCAATTATTTTTTTGAAATTTTTTTTTTTGAAATTTTTTTTTTTTAATTTTTTTTTTTTAATTTTTTTTTCGAAATTTTTTTGAAATTTTTTTCCAATTTTTTTTTCAATTTTTTTAAAATTTTTTTTAAATTATTTTTTTGAAATTTTTTTTGAATTTTTTTTTTGAATTTTTTTTTTCGAAATTTTTTTTCGAATTTTTTTTTTCAATTTTTTTTTTGAAAAATTTTTTTTTTGAAAAATTTTTTTTTTGAAATTTTTTTTTTTGAAATTTTTTTTTTGAAAATTTTTTTGAAATTTTTTTTTTCGATTTTTTTTTTGAAATTTTTTTTTTCGAAAATTTTCTTGAAATTTTTTTTTTTGAAATTTTTTTTACTTTTAATTTTTTTTTTTGAAATTTTTTTTTCGAAAATTTTTTTGAAATTTTTCTTGAAATTTTTTTTTTGAAAATTTTTTTTTCGAATTTTTTTTCAATTTTTTTTTCAATTTTTTTAAAAATTTTTTAAAATTTTTTTTTTAATTTTTTTTTTTGAAATTTTTTTTTTGAAATTATTTTTTTCGAAAATTTTTTTGAAATTTTTTTCCAATTTTTTTTTTCAATTTTTTTAAAATTTTTTTTTGAAATTTTTTTTTTTTTGAAATTTTTTTTTTTGAAATTTTTTTTTTGAAAATTTTTTTTTCGATTTTTTTTAAATTATTTTTTTGAAATTTTTTTTTGAATTTTTTTTTTGAAATTTTTTTTTTTGAAATTTGTTTTTTCGAAAATTTTTTGAAATTTTTTTCCAATTTTTTTTTTCAATTTTTTTGTAATTTATTTTTTTTGTATTTTTTTTTTGAAATTTTTTTTTGAAATTTTTTTTTTTATTTTTTTTAAATTTTTTTATTGAAAATTTTTTTTTTGAAATTTTTTTTTTGAATTTTTTTTTCAATTTTTTTTTAAATTTTTTTTTAAATTTTTTTTTAAATTTTTTTTTTGAAAATTTTTTTTTTTGAAATTTTTTTTCAATTTTTTTTTAAATTTTTTTTTTGAAAATTTTTTTTTGAAATTTTTTTTTTGAAATTTTTTTTTTATTTTTTTTAAATTTTTTTTTTGAAAATTTTTTTTTTGAAATTTTTTTTTTGAATTTTTTTTTCAATTTTTTTTAAAATTTTTTTTTTTAATTTTTTTTAAATTTTTTTTTTTGAAAATTTTTTTTTTTGAAATTTTTTTTCAATTTTTTTTTTAATTTTTTTAAATTATTTTTTTGAAATTTTTTTTGAATTTTTTTTTTGAAATTTTTTTTTTTGAAATTTTTTTTTTTGAATTTTTTTTTCAATTTTTTTTAAAAATTTTTTTTTAATTTTTTTTAAATTTTTTTTTTGAAAATTTTTTTTTTTGAAATTTTTTTTCAATTTTTTTTTAAATTTTTTAAAATTTTTTTTTGAAATTTTTTTTTTGAATTTTTTTTCAATTTTTTTTAAAATTTTTTTTTTAAATTTTTTTTAAATTTTTTTTTTGAAAATTTTTTTTTTGAAATTTTTTTTCAATTTTTTTTTAAATTTTTTTTTTGAAAATTTTTTTTTGAAATTTTTTTTTTGAAATTTTTTTTTTATTTTTTTTAAATTTTTTTTTTGAAAATTTTTTTTTTGAAATTTTTTTTTTGAATTTTTTTTTCAATTTTTTTTTAAATTTTTTTTTAAAATTTTTTTTAAATTTTTTTTTTGAAAATTTTTTTTTTTGAAATTTTTTTTCAATTTTTTTTTAAATTTTTTTAAATTATTTTTTTGAAATTTTTTTTGAATTTTTTTTTTGAAATTTTTTTTTTTGAAATTTTTTTTTTGAATTTTTTTTTCAATTTTTTTTAAAATTTTTTTTTTAAATTTTTTTTAAATTTTTTTTTTGAAATTTTTTTTTTGTATTTTTTTTTTGAAATTTTTTTTTCGAAAATTTTTTTGAAATAATTTTTTTTTGAAAATTTTTTTTTTGAAATTTTTTTTTTGAAATTTTTTTTTGAAATTATTTTTTTCGAAAATTTTTTTGAAATTTTTTTCCAATTTTTTTTTTCAATTTTTTTAAAATTTTTTTTTGAAATTTTTTTTTTTTAAATTTTTTTTAAATTTTTTTTTGAAATTTTTTTTTGAAATTATTTTTTTCGAAAATTTTTTTGAAATTTTTTTCCAATTTTTTTTTTCAATTTTTTTTAAATTTTTTTTTGAAATTTTTTTTTTTTGAAATTTTTTTTTTTTTATTTTTTTTTTGAAAATTTTTTTTTCGATTTTTTTTTTCAATTTTTTTTTAAATTTTTTTTTTGAAAATTTTTTTTTGAAATTTTTTTTTTGAAATTTTTCTTTTATTTTTATAAATTTTTTTTTTGAAATTTTTTTTTTTGAAATTTTTTTTCGAATTTTTTTTGAAAATTTTTTTTTAAATTTTTTTTTTAATTTTTTTTAAATTTTTTTTTTGAAATTTTTTTTTTGAAATTTTTTTTCAATTTTTTTTTAAATTTTTTTAAACTATTTTTTTGAAATTTTTTTTGAATTTTTTTTTGAAATTTTTTTTTTGAAATTTTTTTTCTGAATTTTTTTTTTCAATTTTTTTTTAAATTTTTTCTGAAATTTTTTTTTTTAAATTTTTTTAAAATTTTTTTTTTTAAAATTTTTTTTTTGAAATTTTTTTTTCGAAATTTTTTTGAAATTTTTTTCCAATTTTTTTTTTCAATTTTTTTAAAAATTTTTTTAAATTATTTTTTTGAAATTTTTTTTGAATTTTTTTTTTGAAATTTTTTTTTTTGAAATTTTTTTTCTGAATTTTTTTTTCAATTTTTTTTTAAATTTTTTTTGAAATTTTTTTTTTTTAATTTTTTTTAAATTTTTTTTTTGAAAATTTTTTTTTTGAAATTTTTTTTTTCGAAATTTTTTTGAAATTTTTTTCCAATTTTTTTTTTCAATTTTTTTAAAAATTTTTTTAAATTTTTTTTTTGAATCTTTTTTTTCTGTACTTTTTTTTTTGAAATTTTTTTTTTCGAAAATTTTTTTGAAATTATTTTTTTTTGAAATTTTTTTTTTGAAAATTTTTTTTTTGAAATTTTTTTTTTTCGAAAATTTTTTTGAAATTTTTTTTTGAAAATTTGTTTTTTTGAAATTTTTTTTTTGAAAATTTTTTTTTTTGAAATTTTTTTTTAAAAATTTTTTTTTAATTTTTTTTTGAAATTTTTTTTTTTTGGATTTTTTTTTTTTGAAATTTTTTTTTTTCGAAAATTTTTTTGAAATTATTTTTTTTTGAAATTTTTTTTTTTGAAAATTTTTTTTTTTAAATTTTTTTTTTAAATTTTTTTTTTTGAAATTTTTTTTTTCGAAAATTTTTTTGAAATTTTTTTCCAATTATTTTTTTGAAATTTTTTTTTTTGAAATTTTTTTTTTTTAATTTTTTTTTTTTAATTTTTTTTTCGAAATTTTTTTGAAATTTTTTTCCAATTTTTTTTTCAATTTTTTTAAAATTTTTTTTAAATTATTTTTTTGAAATTTTTTTTGAATTTTTTTTTTGAATTTTTTTTTTCGAAATTTTTTTTCGAATTTTTTTTTTCAATTTTTTTTTTGAAAAATTTTTTTTTTGAAAAATTTTTTTTTTGAAATTTTTTTTTTTGAAATTTTTTTTTTGAAAATTTTTTTGAAATTTTTTTTTTCGATTTTTTTTTTGAAATTTTTTTTTTCGAAAATTTTCTTGAAATTTTTTTTTTTGAAATTTTTTTTACTTTTAATTTTTTTTTTTGAAATTTTTTTTTCGAAAATTTTTTTGAAATTTTTCTTGAAATTTTTTTTTTGAAAATTTTTTTTTCGAATTTTTTTTCAATTTTTTTTTCAATTTTTTTAAAAAATTTTTAAAATTTTTTTTTTAATTTTTTTTTTTGAAATTTTTTTTTTGAAATTATTTTTTTCGAAAATTTTTTTGAAATTTTTTTCCAATTTTTTTTTTCAATTTTTTTAAAATTTTTTTTTGAAATTTTTTTTTTTTTGAAATTTTTTTTTTTGAAATTTTTTTTTTGAAAATTTTTTTTTCGATTTTTTTTAAATTATTTTTTTGAAATTTTTTTTTGAATTTTTTTTTTGAAATTTTTTTTTTTGAAATTTGTTTTTTCGAAAATTTTTTGAAATTTTTTTCCAATTTTTTTTTTCAATTTTTTTGTAATTTATTTTTTTTGTATTTTTTTTTTGAAATTTTTTTTTGAAATTTTTTTTTTTATTTTTTTTAAATTTTTTTATTGAAAATTTTTTTTTTGAAATTTTTTTTTTGAATTTTTTTTTCAATTTTTTTTTAAATTTTTTTTTAAATTTTTTTTTAAATTTTTTTTTTGAAAATTTTTTTTTTTGAAATTTTTTTTCAATTTTTTTTTAAATTTTTTTTTTGAAAATTTTTTTTTGAAATTTTTTTTTTGAAATTTTTTTTTTATTTTTTTTAAATTTTTTTTTTGAAAATTTTTTTTTTGAAATTTTTTTTTTGAATTTTTTTTTCAATTTTTTTTAAAATTTTTTTTTTTAATTTTTTTTAAATTTTTTTTTTTGAAAATTTTTTTTTTTGAAATTTTTTTTCAATTTTTTTTTTAATTTTTTTAAATTATTTTTTTGAAATTTTTTTTGAATTTTTTTTTTGAAATTTTTTTTTTTGAAATTTTTTTTTTTGAATTTTTTTTTCAATTTTTTTTAAAAATTTTTTTTTAATTTTTTTTAAATTTTTTTTTTGAAAATTTTTTTTTTTGAAATTTTTTTTCAATTTTTTTTTAAATTTTTTAAAATTTTTTTTTGAAATTTTTTTTTTGAATTTTTTTTCAATTTTTTTTAAAATTTTTTTTTTAAATTTTTTTAAAATTTTTTTTTTGAAAATTTTTTTTTTGAAATTTTTTTTCAATTTTTTTTTAAATTTTTTTTTTGAAAATTTTTTTTTGAAATTTTTTTTTTGAAATTTTTTTTTTATTTTTTTTAAATTTTTTTTTTGAAAATTTTTTTTTTGAAATTTTTTTTTTGAATTTTTTTTTCAATTTTTTTTTAAATTTTTTTTTAAAATTTTTTTTAAATTTTTTTTTTGAAAATTTTTTTTTTTGAAATTTTTTTTCAATTTTTTTTTAAATTTTTTTAAATTATTTTTTTGAAATTTTTTTTGAATTTTTTTTTTGAAATTTTTTTTTTTGAAATTTTTTTTTTGAATTTTTTTTTCAATTTTTTTTAAAATTTTTTTTTTTTAATTTTTTTTAAATTTTTTTTTTGAAATTTTTTTTTTGTATTTTTTTTTTGAAATTTTTTTTTCGAAAATTTTTTTGAAATAATTTTTTTTTGAAAATTTTTTTTTTGAAATTTTTTTTTTGAAATTTTTTTTTGAAATTATTTTTTTCGAAAATTTTTTTGAAATTTTTTTCCAATTTTTTTTTTCAATTTTTTTAAAATTTTTTTTTGAAATTTTTTTTTTTTAAATTTTTTTTAAATTTTTTTTTGAAATTTTTTTTTGAAATTATTTTTTTCGAAAATTTTTTTGAAATTTTTTTCCAATTTTTTTTTTCAATTTTTTTTAAATTTTTTTTTGAAATTTTTTTTTTTTGAAATTTTTTTTTTTTTATTTTTTTTTTGAAAATTTTTTTTTCGATTTTTTTTTTCAATTTTTTTTTAAATTTTTTTTTTGAAAATTTTTTTTTGAAATTTTTTTTTTGAAATTTTTCTTTTATTTTTATAAATTTTTTTTTTGAAATTTTTTTTTTTGAAATTTTTTTTCGAATTTTTTTTGAAAATTTTTTTTTAAATTTTTTTTTTAATTTTTTTTAAATTTTTTTTTTGAAATTTTTTTTTTTGAAATTTTTTTTCAATTTTTTTTTAAATTTTTTTAAACTATTTTTTTGAAATTTTTTTTGAATTTTTTTTTGAAATTTTTTTTTTGAAATTTTTTTTCTGAATTTTTTTTTTCAATTTTTTTTTAAATTTTTTCTGAAATTTTTTTTTTTAAATTTTTTTAAAATTTTTTTTTTAAAAATTTTTTTTTTGAAATTTTTTTTTCGAAATTTTTTTGAAATTTTTTTCCAATTTTTTTTTTCAATTTTTTTAAAAATTTTTTTTAATTTTTTTTTTTGAATTTTTTTTTTCTGTACTTTTTTTTTTTGAAATTTTTTTTTTCGAAAATTTTTTTGAAATTATTTTTTTTTGAAATTTTTTTTTTGAAAATTTTTTTTTTGAAATTTTTTTTTTTCGAAAATTTTTTTGAAATTTTTTTTTTGAAAATTTGTTTTTTTGAAATTTTTTTTTGAAAATTTTTTTTTTTGAAATTTTTTTTTAAAAATTTTTTTTTAATTTTTTTTTTGAAATTTTTTTTTTTTGTATTTTTTTTTTTGAAATTTTTTTTTTCGAAAATTTTTTTGAAATTATTTTTTTTTGAAATTTTTTTTTTTGAAAATTTTTTTTTTGAAATTTTTTTTTGAAATTTTTTTTTTTGAAATTTTTTTTTCGAAAATTTTTTTGAAATTTTTTTCCAATTTTTTTTTTTCAATTTTTTTAAATTTTTTTTAAATTTTTTTTTTGAATTTTTTTTTTTTTTAATTTTTTTTTTCGAAAATTTTTTTGAAATTTTTTTCCAATTTTTTTTTTCAATTTTTTTAAAATTTTTTTTAAATTTTTTTTTTGAAATTTTTTTTTTTTTATATTTTTTTTGAAATTTTTTTTTTTTAAAATTTCTTTTTCGAAAATTTTTTTGAAATTTTTTTCCAATTTTTTTTTTTCAATTTTTTTAAATTTTTTTTTTTTTATTTTTTTTTTTAATTAAAAATTTTTTTTGAAAAAATTTTTTTGAATTTTTTTCCAATTTTTTTTTCAATTTTTTAAAAATTTTTTTTAAATTTTTTTTTGAAATTTTTTTTTTTGAAATTTTTTTTTTGAAATTTTTTTTTTCGAAAATTTTTTTAAAATTTTTTTCCAATTTTTTTTTTCAATTTTTTTAAATTTTTTTTTGAAATTTTTTTTTTTTTTAATTTTTTTTTTGAAATTTTTTTTTTGAAAATTTTTTTTTTGAAAATTTTTTTTTTGAAATTTTTTTTTTGAATTTTTTTTTCAATTTTTTTTTAATTTTTTTTTTTTATTTTTTTTAAATTTTTTTTTGAAATTTTTTTTTTGAAATTTTTTTTTTATTTTTTTTTAATTTTTTTTTTGAAAATTTTTTTTTTGAAATTTTTTTTTTGAATTTTTTTTTCAATTTTTTTTAAAATTTTTTTTTTTTAATTTTTTTAAAATTTTTTTTTTGAAAATTTTTTTTTGAAATTTTTTTTTTCGAAAATTTTTTTGAAATTTTTTTCCAATTTTTTTTTTCAATTTTTTTAAATTTTTTTTTGAAATTTTTTTTTTCGTAAATTTTTTTTGAAATTTTTTTCCAATTTTTTTAAAATTTTTTTTTGAATTTTTTTTTTTTTTTTAATTTTTTTTTTTGAAATTTTTTTTTTCGAAATTTTTTTTGAAATTTTTTTTTTTGAAAATTTTTTTTTTGAAATTTTTTTTTTCGAAATTTTTTTTGAAATTTTTTTTTTGAAAATTTTTTTTTTTGAAATTTTTTTTTTGAAATTTTTTTTTTCGAAAATTTTTTTTTCGAAAATTTTTTTGAAATTTTTTTTTTTGAAAATTTTTTTTTTGAAATTTTTTTTTTCGAAATTTTTTTTGAAATTTTTTTTTTGAAAATTTTTTTTTTTGAAATTTTTTTTTTGAAATTTTTTTTTTCGAAAATTTTTTTTGAAATTTTTTTTTTGAAAATTTTTTTTTTTGAAATTTTTTTTTTGAAATTTTTTTTTTCGAAAATTTTTTTTTCGAAAATTTTTTTGAAATTTTTTTTTTGAAAATTTTTTTTTTGAAATTTTTTTTTTCGAAATTTTTTTGAAATTTTTTTTTTGAAAATTTTTTTTTTTGAAATTTTTTTTTTGAAATTTTTTTTTTCGAAAATTTTTTTTGAAATTTTTTTTTTGAAAATTTTTTTTTTTGAAATTTTTTTTTTGAAATTTTTTTTTTCGAAAATTTTTTTTTCGAAAATTTTTTTGAAATTTTTTTTTTTGAAAATTTTTTTTTTGAAATTTTTTTTTTCGAAATTTTTTTTGAAATTTTTTTTTTGAAAATTTTTTTTTTTGAAATTTTTTTTTTGAAATTTTTTTTTTCGAAAATTTTTTTTTCGAAAATTTTTTTGAAATTTTTTTTTTTGAAAATTTTTTTTTTGAAATTTTTTTTTTCGAAATTTTTTTTGAAATTTTTTATTTGAAAATTTTTTTTTTGAAATTTTTTTTTTTTAATTTTTTTTTGAAATTTTTTTTTTTGAAATTTTTTTTTTGAAATTTTTTTTTGAAATTTTTTTTTTCGAAATTTTTTTTGAAATTTTTTTTTTCGAAATTTTTTTTGAAATTTTTTTTTTTTTCGAAAATTTTTTAAAATTTTTTTCCAATTTTTTTTTTAAATTTTTTTTAAATTTATTTTTTTTGTATTTTTTTTTTGAAATTTTTTTTTTCGAAAATTTTTTTGAAATTTTTTTCCAATTTTTTTTTTCAATTTTTTAAAAAAATTTTTTAAATTATTTTTTTGAAATTTTTTTTGAATTTTTTTTTGAAATTTTTTTAAAAATTTTTTTAAATTATTTTTTTAAAATTTTTTTTAAATTTTTTTTTTGAATATTTTTTTTTTGAAAATTTTTTTTTTTGAAATTTTTTTTAAATTTTTTTTAAATTTTTTTTTTGAAAATTTTTTTTTTCAATTTTTTTTTTGAATTTTTTTTTCAATTTTTTTTAAATTTTTTTTAAATTTTTTTTTTGAAATTTTTTTTTTATATTTTTTTTTTTGAAAAATTTTTTTTGAAATTTTTTTTTCGATTTTTTTTTTGAAATTTTTTTTCGAAAATTTTTTTGAAATTTTTTTTTTTTTATTTTTTTTTTCAATTTTTTTTAATTTTTTTTTGAAATTTTTTTTCAATTTTTTTTGAAATTTTTTTTTTCGAAATTTTTTTTGAAATTTTTTTTTTTCGAAAATTTTTTAAAATTTTTTTCCAATTTTTTTTTTCAATTTTTTTTAAATTTATTTTTTTTGTATTTTTTTTTTGAAATTTTTTTTTTCGAAAATTTTTTTGAAATTTTTTTCCAATTTTTTTTTTCAATTTTTTAAAAAAATTTTTTAAATTATTTTTTTGAAATTTTTTTTGAATTTTTTTTTGAAATTTTTTTAAAAATTTTTTTAAATTATTTTTTTAAAATTTTTTTTAAATTTTTTTTTTGAAAATTTTTTTTTTGAAAATTTTTTTTTTTGAAATTTTTTTTAAATTTTTTTTAAATTTTTTTTTTGAAAATTTTTTTTTTCAATTTTTTTTTTGAATTTTTTTTTCAATTTTTTTTTAATTTTTTTTAAATTTTTTTTTTGAAATTTTTTTTTTATATTTTTTTTTTTGAAAAATTTTTTTTGAAATTTTTTTTTCGATTTTTTTTTTGAAATTTTTTTTCGAAAATTTTTTTGAAATTTTTTTTTTTTTATTTTTTTTTTCAATTTTTTTTAATTTTTTTTTGAAATTTTTTTTTTTTGAAATTTTTTTTTTTGAAATTTTTTTTTTGAAAATTTTTTTTTCGATTTTTTTTTTCAATTTTTTTTAAATTTTTTTTTTGAAAATTTTTTTTGTAATTTTTTTTTTTTGAAATTTTTTTTTTCGAAAATTTTTTTTGAAATTTTTTTCCAATTTTTTTCCAATTTTTTTTTCAATTTTTTAAAAATTTTTTTAAAATTTTTTTTTTGAAATTTTTTTTTGTATTTTTTTTTGAAATTTTTTTGAATTTTATTTCCAATTTTTTTTTTCAATTTTTTTAAAATTTTTTTTTTGAAATTTTTTTTTTGTATTTTTTTTTTTGAAATTTTTTTTTTCGAAAATTTTTTTGAAATTTTTTTTTTTGTATTTTTTTTTTGAAATTTTTTTTTTCGAAAATTTTTTTGAAAATTTTTTTTTTTGAAATTTTTTTTTTGAAATTTTTTTTTTCGAAAATTTTTTTTTCGAAAATTTTTTTGAAATTTTTTTTTTTGAAAATTTTTTTTTTGAAATTTTTTTTTTCGAAATTTTTTTTGAAATTTTTTATTTGAAAATTTTTTTTTTGAAATTTTTTTTTTTTTAATTTTTTTTTGAAATTTTTTTTTTTGAAATTTTTTTTTTGAAATTTTTTTTTGAAATTTTTTTTTTCGAAAATTTTTTTGAAATTTTTTTTTTCGAAATTTTTTTTGAAATTTTTTTTTTTCAAAAATTTTTTAAAATTTTTTTCCAATTTTTTTTTTCAATTTTTTTGAAATTTTTTTTTTCGAAATTTTTTTTTGAAATTTTTTTTTTCGAAAATTTTTTTGAAATTTTTTTTTTCGAAATTTTTTTTGAAATTTTTTTTTTCGAAAATTTTTTAAAATTTTTTTCCAATTTTTTTTTCAATTTTTTTTAAATTTATTTTTTTTGTATTTTTTTTTGAAATTTTTTTTTTCGAAAATTTTTTTGAAATTTTTTTCCAATTTTTTTTTTCAATTTTTTAAAAAAATTTTTTAAATTATTTTTTTGAAATTTTTTTTGAATTTTTTTTTGAAATCTTTTTAAAAATTTTTTTAAATTATTTTTTTAAAATTTTTTTAAAATTTTTTTTTTGAAAATTTTTTTTTTGAAAATTTTTTTTTTTGAAATTTTTTTTAAATTTTTTTTAAATTTTTTTTTTGAAAATTTTTTTTTTCAATTTTTTTTTTGATTTTTTTTTTCAATTTTTTTAAAATTTTTTTTAAATTTGTTTTTTGAAATTTTTTTTTTTATATTTTTTTTTTGAAAAATTTTTTTCGAAATTTTTTTTTCGATTTTTTTTTTTGAAAATTTTTTTCGAAAATTTTTTTGAGATTTTTTTTTTTGAAATTTTTTTTTTTTTATTTTTTTTTTCAATTTTTTTTAATTTTTTTTTGAAATTTTTTTTCAATTTTTTTTAAAATTTCTTTTTTGAAATTTTTTTTTTCGAAAATTTTTTTGAAATTTTTTTTTTCGAAATTTTTTTTGAAATTTTTTTTTTCGAAAATTTTTTAAAATTTTTTTCCAATTTTTTTTTCAATTTTTTAAAAATTTTTTTAAATTTTTTTTGAATTTTTTTTTTTTTAATTTTTTTTTTCGAAAATTTTTTTGAAATTTTTTTCCAATTTTTTTTTTATATTTTTTTTGAAATTTTTTTTTTTTGAAATTTTTTTTTTGAAATTTTTTTTTTGTATTTTTTTTTTGAAATTTTTTTTTTTGAAAATTTCTTTTTCGAAAATTTTTTTGAAATTTTTTTCCAATTTTTTTTTTCAATTATTTTAAAATTTTTTTTTTTATTTTTTTTTTAATTAAAAATTTTTTTTGAAAAAATTTTTTTGAATTTTTTTCCAATTTTTTTTTCAATTTTTTTAAAATTTTTTTTAAATTTTTTTTTTAAATTTTTTTTTTTGAAATTTTTTTTTTTGAAATTTTTTTTTTGAAAATTTTTTTTTGAAATTTTTTTTTTATTTTTTTTTAATTTTTTTTTTGAAAATTTTTTTTTTGAAAATTTTTTTTTTGAAATTTTTTTTTGAATTTTTTTTTCAATTTTTTTTAAAATTTTTTTTTTTATTTTTTTTTAATTTTTTTTTGAAAATTTTTTTTTTTGAAAATTTTTTTTTTGAAATTTTTTTTTTGAATCTTTTTTTCAATTTTTTTAAATTTTTTTTTAAAATTTTTTTTAAATTTTTTTTTTGAAAATTTTTTTTTTGAAATTTTTTTTTCGAAAATGTTTTTGAAATTTTTTTCCAATTTTTTTTTTCAATTTTTTTAAATTTTTTTTTGAAATTTTTTTTTTTTTTTTTTGAAATTTTTTTTTTGAAAATTTTTTTTTCGACTTTTTTTCTAAATTTTTTTGAAATTTTTTTTTTCGAAAATTTTTTTGAAAATTTTTTTTTTTGAAATTTTTTTTTTGAAATTTTTTTTTTCGAAAATTTTTTTTTCGAAAATTTTTTTGAAATTTTTTTTTTTGAAAATTTTTTTTTTGAAATTTTTTTTTTCGAAATTTTTTTTGAAATTTTTTATTTGAAAATTTTTTTTTTGAAATTTTTTTTTTTTAAATTTTTTTTTGAAATTTTTTTTTTTGAAATTTTTTTTTTGAAATTTTTTTTTGAAATTTTTTTTTTCGAAAATTTTTTTGAAATTTTTTTTTTCGAAATTTTTTTTTGAAATTTTTTTTTTCGAAAATTTTTTAAAATTTTTTTCCAATTTTTTTTTTCAATTTTTTTGAAATTTTTTTTTTCGAAATTTTTTTTTGAAATTTTTTTTTTCGAAAATTTTTTTGAAATTTTTTTTTTCGAAATTTTTTTTGAAATTTTTTTTTTCGAAAATTTTTTAAAATTTTTTTCCAATTTTTTTTTTCAATTTTTTTTAAATTTATTTTTTTTGTATTTTTTTTTGAAATTTTTTTTTTCGAAAATTTTTTTGAAATTTTTTTCCAATTTTTTTTTTCAATTTTTTAAAAAATTTTTTTAAATTATTTTTTTGAAATTTTTTTTGAATTTTTTTTTGAAATCTTTTTAAAAATTTTTTTAAATTATTTTTTTAAAATTTTTTTAAAATTTTTTTTTTGAAAATTTTTTTTTTGAAAATTTTTTTTTTTGAAATTTTTTTTAAATTTTTTTTAAATTTTTTTTTTGAAAATTTTTTTTTTCAATTTTTTTTTTGAATTTTTTTTTCAATTTTTTTAAAATTTTTTTTAAATTTGTTTTTTGAAATTTTTTTTTTTATATTTTTTTTTTGAAAAATTTTTTTCGAAATTTTTTTTTCGATTTTTTTTTTTGAAAATTTTTTTCGAAAATTTTTTTGAGATTTTTTTTTTTGAAATTTTTTTTTTTTTATTTTTTTTTTCAATTTTTTTTAATTTTTTTTTGAAATTTTTTTTCAATTTTTTTTAAAATTTCTTTTTTGAAATTTTTTTTTTCGAAAATTTTTTTGAAATTTTTTTCCAATTTTTTTAAATTTTTTTTTGAAATTTTTTTTTTTTGAAATTTTTTTTTTTGAAATTTTTTTTTTGAAAATTTTTTTTTCGATTTTTTTTTTCAATTTTTTTTTTGAAAATTTTTTTTGGAAATTTTTTTTTTGAAATTTTTTTTTTCGAAAATTTTTTTTGAAATTTTTTTCCAATTTTTTTAAAATTTTTTTTTCGAAATTTTTTTGAAATTTTTTTCCAATTTTTTTTCAATTTTTTTTAAATTTTTTTTTTAATTTTTTTTTTGAAATTTTTTTTTTGTATTTTTTTTTTTGAAATTTTTTTTTTCGAAAATTTTTTTGAAATTTTTTTTTTTTGTATTTTTTTTTTGAAATTTTTTTTTTCGAAAATTTTTTTGAAATTTTTTTTTTTGAAAATTTTTTTTTTTTAAATTTTTTTTTTGAAATTTTTTTTTTCGAAAATTTTTTTGAAATTTTTTTTTTGAAAATTTTTTTTTTTGAAATTTTTTTTGAAATTTTTTTTTGAAATTTTTTTTTTGAAATTTTTTTTTTCGAAAATTTTTTTGAAATTTTTTTCCAATTTTTTTTTTCAATTTTTTAAAAAAATTTTTAAATTTTTTTTTTGAATTTTTTTTTTTTTTAATTTTGTTTTTCGAAAATTTTTTTGAAAATTTTTTTTTTTGAAATTTTTTTTTTGAAATTTTTTTTTTCGAAAATTTTTTTGAAATTTTTTTTTTGAAAATTTTTTTTTTTGAAATTTTTTTTTTGAAATTTTTTTTTGAAATTTTTTTTTTCGAAAATTTTTTTGAAATTTTTTTTTTTGAAAATTTTTTTTTCGAAATTTTTTTTGGAATTTTTTTTTTGAAAATTTTTTTTTTTGAAATTTTTTTTTTTTAATTTTTTTTTTGAAATTTTTTTTTTTGAAATTTTTTTTTTGAAATTTTTTTTTGAAATTTTTTTTTTCGAAAATTTTTTTGAAATTTTTTTTTTCGAAAATTTTTTGAAATTTTTTTCCAATTTTTTTTTTCAATTTTTTTAAATTTTTTTTTTAAATTTTTTTTTTTTAATTTTTTTTTTGAAATTTTTTTTTTGAAATTTTTTTTTTCGATTTTTTTTTTCAATTTTTTTTTAAATTTTTTTTTTGAAAATTTTTTTTGAAATTTATTTTTTTAAATTTTTTTTTTGAAAATTTTTTTTTTCAATTTTTTTTTTCAATTTTTTAAAATTTTTTTTAAATTTTTTTTGAATTTTTTTTTTTTTAATTTTTTTTTTCGAAAATTTTTTTGAAATTTTTTTCCAATTTTTTTTTTTATATTTTTTTTGAAATTTTTTTTTTTTGAAATTTTTTTTTTGAAATTTTTTTTTTTGTATTTTTTTTTTGAAATTTTTTTTTTTGAAAATTTCTTTTTCGAAAATTTTTTTGAAATTTTTTTCCAATTTTTTTTTTCAATTTTTTTAAAATTTTTTTTTTTTATTTTTTTTTTAATTAAAAATTTTTTTTGAAAAAATTTTTTTGAATTTTTTTCCAATTTTTTTTTCAATTTTTTTAAAATTTTTTTTAAATTTTTTTTTTAAATTTTTTTTTTTTGAAATTTTTTTTTTTGAAATTTTTTTTTTGAAAATTTTTTTTTGAAATTTTTTTTTTATTTTTTTTTTAATTTTTTTTTTGAAAATTTTTTTTTTGAAAATTTTTTTTTTGAAATTTTTTTTTGAATTTTTTTTTCAATTTTTTTAAAAATTTTTTTTTTTATTTTTTTTAAATTTTTTTTTGAAAATTTTTTTTTTTGAAAATTTTTTTTTTGAAATTTTTTTTTTGAATCTTTTTTTCAATTTTTTTTAAATTTTTTTTTTAAATTTTTTTTAAATTTTTTTTTTGAAAATTTTTTTTTTGAAATTTTTTTTTCGAAAATGTTTTTGAAATTTTTTTCCAATTTTTTTTTTCAATTTTTTTAAATTTTTTTTTGAAATTTTTTTTTTTTTTTTTTGAAATTTTTTTTTTGAAAATTTTTTTTTCGACTTTTTTTCTAAATTTTTTTGAAATTTTTTTTTTCGAAAATTTTTTTGAAAATTTTTTTTTTTGAAATTTTTTTTTTGAAATTTTTTTTTTCGAAAATTTTTTTTTCGAAAATTTTTTTGAAATTTTTTTTTTTGAAAATTTTTTTTTTGAAATTTTTTTTTTCGAAATTTTTTTTGAAATTTTTTATTTGAAAATTTTTTTTTTGAAATTTTTTTTTTTTAAATTTTTTTTTGAAATTTTTTTTTTTGAAATTTTTTTTTTGAAATTTTTTTTTGAAATTTTTTTTTTCGAAAATTTTTTTGAAATTTTTTTTTTCGAAATTTTTTTTTGAAATTTTTTTTTTCGAAAATTTTTTAAAATTTTTTTCCAATTTTTTTTTTCAATTTTTTTGAAATTTTTTTTTTCGAAATTTTTTTTTGAAATTTTTTTTTTCGAAAATTTTTTTGAAATTTTTTTTTTCGAAATTTTTTTTGAAATTTTTTTTTTCGAAAATTTTTTAAAATTTTTTTCCAATTTTTTTTTTCAATTTTTTTTAAATTTATTTTTTTTGTATTTTTTTTTGAAATTTTTTTTTTCGAAAATTTTTTTGAAATTTTTTTCCAATTTTTTTTTTCAATTTTTTAAAAAAAATTTTTAAATTATTTTTTTGAAATTTTTTTTGAATTTTTTTTTGAAATCTTTTTAAAAATTTTTTTAAATTATTTTTTTAAAATTTTTTTAAAATTTTTTTTTTGAAAATTTTTTTTTTGAAAATTTTTTTTTTTGAAATTTTTTTTAAATTTTTTTTAAATTTTTTTTTGGAAAATTTTTTTTTTCAATTTTTTTTTTGAATTTTTTTTTCAATTTTTTAAAAATTTTTTTTAAATTTGTTTTTTGAAATTTTTTTTTTTATATTTTTTTTTTGAAAAATTTTTTTCGAAATTTTTTTTTCGATTTTTTTTTTTGAAATTTTTTTTCGAAAATTTTTTTGAGATTTTTTTTTTTGAAATTTTTTTTTTTATATTTTTTTTTTGAAAAATTTTTTTCGAAATTTTTTTTTCGATTTTTTTTTTTGAAATTTTTTTTTGAAAATTTTTTTTTCGATTTTTTTTTTCAATTTTTTTTTAAATTTTTTTTTTGAAAATTTTTTTTGAAATTTATTTTTTTAAATTTTTTTTTTGAAAATTTTTTTTTTGAAAATTTTTTTTTTGAATTTTTTTTTTCAATTTTTTAAAATTTTTTTTAAATTTTTTTTGAATTTTTTTTTTTTTAATTTTTTTTTTCGAAAATTTTTTTGAAATTTTTTTCCAATTTTTTTTTCAATTTTTTTAAATTTTTTTTTGAAATTTTTTTTTTTTTTTTTTGAAATTTTTTTTTTGAAAATTTTTTTTTCGACTTTTTTTCTAAATTTTTTTGAAATTTTTTTTTTCGAAAATTTTTTTGAAAATTTTTTTTTTTGAATTTTTTTTTTGAATTTTTTTTTCAATTTTTTTAAAATTTTTTTTAAATTTGTTTTTTGAAATTTTTTTTTTTATATTTTTTTTTTGAAAAATTTTTTTCGAAATTTTTTTTTCGATTTTTTTTTTTGAAATTTTTTTTCGAAAATTTTTTTGAGATTTTTTTTTTTGAAATTTTTTTTTTTTTATTTTTTTTTTCAATTTTTTTTAATTTTTTTTTGAAATTTTTTTTCAATTTTTTTTAAAATTTCTTTTTTGAAATTTTTTTTTTCGAAAATTTTTTTGAAATTTTTTTCCAATTTTTTTAAATTTTTTTTTGAAAATTTTTTTTTCGATTTTTTTTTTCAATTTTTTTTAAATTTTTTTTTTGAAAATTTTTTTTGGAAATTTTTTTTTTGAAATTTTTTTTTTCGAAAATTTTTTTTGAAATTTTTTTCCAATTTTTTTAAAATTTTTTTTTCGAAATTTTTTTGAAATTTTTTTCCAATTTTTTTTTCAATTTTTTTAAATTTTTTTTTAAATTTTTTTTTTGAAATTTTTTTTTTGTATTTTTTTTTTTGAAATTTTTTTTTTCGAAAATTTTTTTGAAATTTTTTTTTTTTGTATTTTTTTTTTTGAAATTTTTTTTTTCGAAAATTTTTTTTAAATTTTTTTTTTTGAAAATTTTTTTTTTTTAAATTTTTTTTTTGAAATTTTTTTTTTCGAAAATTTTTTTGAAATTTTTTTTTGAAAATTTTTTTTTTTGAAATTTTTTTTGAAATTTTTTTTTGAAATTTTTTTTTTGAAATTTTTTTTTTCGAAAATTTTTTTGAAATTTTTTTCCAATTTTTTTTTTCAATTTTTTAAAAAAATTTTTAAATTTTTTTTTTGAATTTTTTTTTTTTTAAATTTTGTTTTTCGAAAATTTTTTTGAAAATTTTTTTTTTTGAAATTTTTTTTTTGAAATTTTTTTTTTCGAAAATTTTTTTGAAATTTTTTTTTTGAAAATTTTTTTTTTTGAAATTTTTTTTTTGAAATTTTTTTTTGAAATTTTTTTTTTCGAAAATTTTTTTGA
This sequence comes from Chrysolina oricalcia, assembly GCA_944452925.2. Classification (NCBI taxonomy): domain Eukaryota; kingdom Metazoa; phylum Arthropoda; class Insecta; order Coleoptera; family Chrysomelidae; genus Chrysolina; species Chrysolina oricalcia. The sequence goes on from OX101812.2 coordinate 39,050,991, forward strand.
AATTTTTTTTTTTGAAAATTTTTTTTTCGAAATTTTTTTTGGAATTTTTTTTTTGAAAATTTTTTTTTTTGAAATTTTTTTTTTTTAATTTTTTTTTTGAAATTTTTTTTTTTGAAATTTTTTTTTTGAAATTTTTTTTTGAAATTTTTTTTTTCGAAAATTTTTTTGAAATTTTTTTTTTCGAAAATTTTTTGAAATTTTTTTTTAAATTTTTTTTTTTTTAATTTTTTTTTTGAAATTTTTTTTTTGAAAATTTTTTTTTCGATTTTTTTTTTCAATTTTTTTTTAAATTTTTTTTTTGAAAATTTTTTTTGAAATTTATTTTTTTAAATTTTTTTTTTGAAAATTTTTTTTTTGAATTTTTTTTTCAATTTTTTAAAATTTTTTTTTTGAAAATTTTTTTTGTAAATTTTTTTTTTTGAAATTTTTTTTTTCGAAAATTTTTTTTGAAATTTTTTTCCAATTTTTTTCCAATTTTTTTTTCAATTTTTTAAAAATTTTTTTAAAATTTTTTTTTTGAAATTTTTTTTTTGTATTTTTTTTTGAAATTTTTTTGAATTTTATTTCCTATTTTTTTTTTCAATTTTTTTAAAATTTTTTTTTTTAAATTTTTTTTTTGTATTTTTTTTTTTGAAATTTTTTTTTTCGAAAATTTTTTTGAAATTTTTTTTTTGTATTTTTTTTTTGAAATTTTTTTTTTCGAAAATTTTTTTGAAAATTTTTTTTTTTGAAATTTTTTTTTTGAAATTTTTTTTTTCGAAAATTTTTTTTTCGAAAATTTTTTTGAAATTTTTATTGTTGAAAATTTTTTTTTTGAAATTTTTTTTTTCGAAATTTTTTTTGAAATTTTTTATTTGAAAATTTTTTTTTTGAAATTTTTTTTTTTTAAATTTTTTTTTGAAATTTTTTTTTTTTAAATTTTTTTTTTGAAATTTTTTTTTGAAATTTTTTTTTTCGAAAATTTTTTTGAAATTTTTTTTTTCGAAATTTTTTTTGAAATTTTTTTTTTCGAAAATTTTTTAAAATTTTTTTCCAATTTTTTTTTTCAATTTTTTTGAAATTTTTTTTTTCGAAATTTTTTTTTGAAATTTTTTTTTTCGAAAATTTTTTTGAAATTTTTTTTTTCGAATTTTTTTTGAAATTTTTTTTTTCGAAAATTTTTTAAAATTTTTTTCCAATTTTTTTTTTCAATTTTTTTTAAATTTATTTTTTTTGTATTTTTTTTTGAAATTTTTTTTTTCGAAAATTTTTTTGAAATTTTTTTCCAATTTTTTTTTTCAATTTTTTAAAAAATTTTTTTAAATTATTTTTTTGAAATTTTTTTTGAATTTTTTTTTGAAATCTTTTTAAAAATTTTTTTAAATTATTTTTTTCAAAATTTTTTTAAAATTTTTTTTTTGAAAATTTTTTTTTTGAAAATTTTTTTTTTTGAAATTTTTTTTAAATTTTTTTTAAATTTTTTTTTTGAAAATTTTTTTTTTCAATTTTTTTTTTGAATTTTTTTTTCAATTTTTTTAAAATTTTTTTTAAATTTGTTTTTTGAAATTTTTTTTTTTATATTTTTTTTTTGAAAAATTTTTTTCGAAATTTTTTTTTCGATTTTTTTTTTTGAAATTTTTTTTCAATTTTTTTTAAAATTTCTTTTTTGAAATTTTTTTTTTCGAAAATTTTTTTGAAATTTTTTTCCAATTTTTTTAAATTTTTTTTTGAAAATTTTTTTTTCGATTTTTTTTTTCAATTTTTTTTAAATTTTTTTTTTGAAAATTTTTTTTGGAAATTTTTTTTTTGAAATTTTTTTTTTCGAAAATTTTTTTTTGAAATTTTTTTCCAATTTTTTTAAAATTTTTTTTTCGAAATTTTTTTGAAATTTTTTTCCAATTTTTTTTTCAATTTTTTTTAAATTTTTTTTTTAATTTTTTTTTTGAAATTTTTTTTTTGTATTTTTTTTTTTGAAATTTTTTTTTTCGAAAATTTTTTTGAAATTTTTTTTTTTTGTATTTTTTTTTTTGAAATTTTTTTTTTCGAAAATTTTTTTGAAATTTTTTTTTTTGAAAATTTTTTTTTTTTAAATTTTTTTTTTGAATTTTTTTTTTTCGAAAATTTTTTTGAAATTTTTTTCCAATTTTTTTTTTTCAATTTTTTTAAATTTTTTTTTTTTTATTTTTTTTTTTAATTAAAAATTTTTTTTGAAAAAATTTTTTTGAATTTTTTTCCAATTTTTTTTTCAATTTTTTAAAAATTTTTTTTAAATTTTTTTTTGAAATTTTTTTTTTTGAAATTTTTTTTTTGAAATTTTTTTTTTCGAAAATTTTTTTAAAATTTTTTTCCAATTTTTTTTTTCAATTTTTTTAAATTTTTTTTTGAAATTTTTTTTTTTTTAAATTTTTTTTTTGAAATTTTTTTTTTGAAAATTTTTTTTTTGAAAATTTTTTTTTTGAAATTTTTTTTTTGAATTTTTTTTTCAATTTTTTTTTAAATTTTTTTTTTTATTTTTTTTAAATTTTTTTTTGAAATTTTTTTTTTGAAATTTTTTTTTTATTTTTTTTTAATTTTTTTTTTGAAAATTTTTTTTTTGAAATTTTTTTTTTGAATTTTTTTTTCAATTTTTTTTAAAATTTTTTTTTTTTAATTTTTTTAAAATTTTTTTTTTGAAAATTTTTTTTTGAAATTTTTTTTTTCGAAAATTTTTTTGAAATTTTTTTCCAATTTTTTTTTTCAATTTTTTTAAATTTTTTTTTGAAATTTTTTTTTTCGTAAATTTTTTTTGAAATTTTTTTCCAATTTTTTTAAAATTTTTTTTTGAATTTTTTTTTTTTTTTTAATTTTTTTTTTTGAAATTTTTTTTTTCGAAATTTTTTTTGAAATTTTTTTTTTTGAAAATTTTTTTTTTGAAATTTTTTTTTTCGAAATTTTTTTTGAAATTTTTTTTTTGAAAATTTTTTTTTTTGAAATTTTTTTTTTGAAATTTTTTTTTTCGAAAATTTTTTTTTCGAAAATTTTTTTGAAATTTTTTTTTTTGAAAATTTTTTTTTTGAAATTTTTTTTTTCGAAATTTTTTTTGAAATTTTTTTTTTGAAAATTTTTTTTTTTGAAATTTTTTTTTTGAAATTTTTTTTTTCGAAAATTTTTTTTGAAATTTTTTTTTTGAAAATTTTTTTTTTTGAAATTTTTTTTTTGAAATTTTTTTTTTCGAAAATTTTTTTTTCGAAAATTTTTTTGAAATTTTTTTTTTTGAAAATTTTTTTTTTGAAATTTTTTTTTTCGAAATTTTTTTTGAAATTTTTTTTTTGAAAATTTTTTTTTTTGAAATTTTTTTTTTGAAATTTTTTTTTTCGAAAATTTTTTTTGAAATTTTTTTTTTGAAAATTTTTTTTTTTGAAATTTTTTTTTTGAAATTTTTTTTTTCGAAAATTTTTTTTTCGAAAATTTTTTTGAAATTTTTTTTTTTGAAAATTTTTTTTTTGAAATTTTTTTTTTCGAAATTTTTTTTGAAATTTTTTTTTTGAAAATTTTTTTTTTTGAAATTTTTTTTTTGAAATTTTTTTTTTCGAAAATTTTTTTTTCGAAAATTTTTTTGAAATTTTTTTTTTTGAAAATTTTTTTTTTGAAATTTTTTTTTTCGAAATTTTTTTTGAAATTTTTTATTTGAAAATTTTTTTTTTGAAATTTTTTTTTTTTAATTTTTTTTTGAAATTTTTTTTTTTGAAATTTTTTTTTTGAAATTTTTTTTTGAAATTTTTTTTTTCGAAATTTTTTTTGAAATTTTTTTTTTCGAAATTTTTTTTGAAATTTTTTTTTTTCGAAAATTTTTTAAAATTTTTTTCCAATTTTTTTTTTAAATTTTTTTTAAATTTATTTTTTTTGTATTTTTTTTTTGAAATTTTTTTTTTCGAAAATTTTTTTGAAATTTTTTTCCAATTTTTTTTTTCAATTTTTTTAAAAAATTTTTTAAATTATTTTTTTGAAATTTTTTTTGAATTTTTTTTTGAAATTTTTTTAAAAATTTTTTTAAATTATTTTTTTAAAATTTTTTTTAAATTTTTTTTTTGAAAATTTTTTTTTTGAAAATTTTTTTTTTTGAAATTTTTTTTAAATTTTTTTTAAATTTTTTTTTTGAAAATTTTTTTTTTCAATTTTTTTTTTGAATTTTTTTTTCAATTTTTTTTAAATTTTTTTTAAATTTTTTTTTTGAAATTTTTTTTTTATATTTTTTTTTTTGAAAAATTTTTTTTGAAATTTTTTTTTCGATTTTTTTTTTGAAATTTTTTTTCGAAAATTTTTTTGAAATTTTTTTTTTTTTATTTTTTTTTTCAATTTTTTTTAATTTTTTTTTGAAATTTTTTTTCAATTTTTTTTGAAATTTTTTTTTTCGAAATTTTTTTTGAAATTTTTTTTTTTCGAAAATTTTTTAAAATTTTTTTCCAATTTTTTTTTTCAATTTTTTTTAAATTTATTTTTTTTGTATTTTTTTTTTGAAATTTTTTTTTTCGAAAATTTTTTTGAAATTTTTTTCCAATTTTTTTTTTCAATTTTTTAAAAAAATTTTTTAAATTATTTTTTTGAAATTTTTTTTGAATTTTTTTTTGAAATTTTTTTAAATTATTTTTTTAAAATTTTTTTTAAATTTTTTTTTTGAAAATTTTTTTTTTGAAAATTTTTTTTTTTGAAATTTTTTTTAAATTTTTTTTAAATTTTTTTTTTGAAAATTTTTTTTTTCAATTTTTTTTTTGAATTTTTTTTTCAATTTTTTTTAAATTTTTTTTAAATTTTTTTTTTGAAATTTTTTTTTTATATTTTTTTTTTTGAAAAATTTTTTTTGAAATTTTTTTTTCGATTTGTTTTTTGAAATTTTTTTTCGAAAATTTTTTTGAAATTTTTTTTTTTTTATTTTTTTTTTCAATTTTTTTAAATTTTTTTTTGAAATTTTTTTTCAATTTTTTTTAAAATTTCTTTTTTGAAATTTTTTTTTTCGAAAATTTTTTTGAAATTTTTTTCCAATTTTTTTTTTCAATTTTTTTTAAATTTATTTTTTTTGTATTTTTTTTTGAAATTTTTTTTTTCGAAAATTTTTTTGAAATTTTTTTCCAATTTTTTTTTTCAATTTTTTAAAAAATTTTTTTAAATTATTTTTTTGAAATTTTTTTTGAATTTTTTTTTGAAATCTTTTTAAAAATTTTTTTAAATTATTTTTTTAAAATTTTTTTAAAATTTTTTTTTTGAAAATTTTTTTTTTGAAAATTTTTTTTTTTGAAATTTTTTTTAAATTTTTTTTTTGAAAATTTTTTTTTTCAATTTTTTTTTTGAATTTTTTTTTCAATTTTTTTAAAAATTTTTTTAAATTTGTTTTTTGAAATTTTTTTTTTTATATTTTTTTTTGAAAAATTTTTTTCGAAATTTTTTTTTCGATTTTTTTTTTTGAAATTTTTTTTCGAAAATTTTTTTGAGATTTTTTTTTTTGAAATTTTTTTTTTTTATTTTTTTTTTCAATTTTTTTTAATTTTTTTTTGAAATTTTTTTTCAATTTTTTTAAATTTTTTTTTGAAAATTTTTTTTTCGATTTTTTTTTTCAATTTTTTTTAAATTTTTTTTTTGAAAATTTTTTTTGGAAATTTTTTTTTTGAAATTTTTTTTTTCGAAATTTTTTTGAAATTTTTTTTCAATTTTTTTTAAATTTTTTTTTCGAAATTTTTTTGAAATTTTTTTCCAATTTTTTTTTCAATTTTTTTTTTAATTTTTTTTTTGAAATTTTTTTTTTGTATTTTTTTTTTTGAAATTTTTTTTTTCGAAAATTTTTTTGAAATTTTTTTTTTTTGTATTTTTTTTTTTGAAATTTTTTTTTTCGAAAATTTTTTTGAAATTTTTTTTTTTGAAAATTTTTTTTTTTTTAATTTTTTTTTTGAAATTTTTTTTTTCGAAAATTTTTTTGAAATTTTTTTTTTGAAAATTTTTTTTTTTGAAATTTTTTTTGAAATTTTTTTTTTGAAATTTTTTTTTGAAATTTTTTTTTTCGAAAATTTTTTTGAAATTTTTTTTTTTGAAAATTTTTTTTTCGAAATTTTTTTTGGAATTTTTTTTTTGAAAATTTTTTTTTTTGAAATTTTTTTTTTTAAATTTTTTTTTTGAAATTTTTTTTTTTGAAATTTTTTTTTTGAAATTTTTTTTTGAAATTTTTTTTTTCGAAAATTTTTTTGAAATTTTTTTTTTCGAAAATTTTTTGAAATTTTTTTCCAATTTTTTTTTTCAATTTTTTTAAATTTTTTTTTTTTAATTTTTTTTTTGAAATTTTTTTTTTGAAAATTTTTTTTTCGATTTTTTTTTCAATTTTTTTTTAAATTTTTTTTTTGAAAATTTTTTTTGAAATTTATTTTTTTAAATTTTTTTTTTGAAAATTTTTTTTTTGAAAATTTTTTTTTTGAATTTTTTTTTTCAATTTTTTAAAATTTTTTTTAAATTTTTTTTGAATTTTTTTTTTTTTAATTTTTTTTTTCGAAAATTTTTTTGAAATTTTTTTCCAATTTTTTTTTTCAATTTTTTTAAATTTTTTTTTGAAATTTTTTTTTTTTTTTTTGAAATTTTTTTTTTGAAAATTTTTTTTTCGACTTTTTTTCTAAATTTTTTTGAAATTTTTTTTTTCGAAAATTTTTTTTTTTGAATTTTTTTTTTGAATTTTTTTTTCAATTTTTTTAAAATTTTTTTTAAATTTGTTTTTTGAAATTTTTTTTTTTATATTTTTTTTTTGAAAAATTTTTTTCGAAATTTTTTTTTCGATTTTTTTTTTTGAAATTTTTTTTCGAAAATTTTTTTGAGATTTTTTTTTTTGAAATTTTTTTTTTTTTATTTTTTTTTTCAATTTTTTTTAATTTTTTTTTGAAATTTTTTTTCAATTTTTTTTAAAATTTCTTTTTTGAAATTTTTTTTTTCCAAAATTTTTTTGAAATTTTTTTCCAATTTTTTTAAATTTTTTTTTGAAAATTTTTTTTTCGATTTTTTTTTTCAATTTTTTTTAAATTTTTTTTTTGAAAATTTTTTTTGGAAATTTTTTTTTTGAAATTTTTTTTTTCGAAAATTTTTTTTGAAATTTTTTTCCAATTTTTTTAAAATTTTTTTTTCGAAATTTTTTTGAAATTTTTTTCCAATTTTTTTTTCAATTTTTTTTAAATTTTTTTTTAAATTTTTTTTTTGAAATTTTTTTTTTGTATTTTTTTTTTTGAAATTTTTTTTTTCGAAAATTTTTTTGAAATTTTTTTTTTTTGTATTTTTTTTTTTGAAATTTTTTTTTTCGAAAATTTTTTTTAAATTTTTTTTTTTGAAAATTTTTTTTTTTTAAATTTTTTTTTTGAAATTTTTTTTTTCGAAAATTTTTTTGAAATTTTTTTTTGAAAATTTTTTTTTTTGAAATTTTTTTTGAAATTTTTTTTTGAAATTTTTTTTTTGAAATTTTTTTTTTCGAAAATTTTTTTGAAATTTTTTTCCAATTTTTTTTTTCAATTTTTTAAAAAAATTTTTAAATTTTTTTTTTGAATTTTTTTTTTTTTAAATTTTGTTTTTCGAAAATTTTTTTGAAAATTTTTTTTTTTGAAATTTTTTTTTTGAAATTTTTTTTTTCGAAAATTTTTTTGAAATTTTTTTTTTGAAAATTTTTTTTTTTGAAATTTTTTTTTTGAAATTTTTTTTTGAAATTTTTTTTTTCGAAAATTTTTTTGAAATTTTTTTTTTTGAAAATTTTTTTTTCGAAATTTTTTTTGGAATTTTTTTTTTGAAAATTTTTTTTTTTGAAATTTTTTTTTTTTAATTTTTTTTTTGAAATTTTTTTTTTTGAAATTTTTTTTTTGAAATTTTTTTTTGAAATTTTTTTTTTCGAAAATTTTTTTGAAATTTTTTTTTTCGAAAATTTTTTGAAATTTTTTTTTAAATTTTTTTTTTTTTAATTTTTTTTTTGAAATTTTTTTTTTGAAAATTTTTTTTTCGATTTTTTTTTTCAATTTTTTTTTAAATTTTTTTTTTGAAATTTTTTTTTGAAATTTATTTTTTTAAATTTTTTTTTTGAAAATTTTTTTTTTGAATTTTTTTTTCAATTTTTTAAAATTTTTTTTAAATTTTTTTTTGAAATTTTTTTTTTTTGAAATTTTTTTTTTTGAAATTTTTTTTTTGAAAATTTTTTTTTCGATTTTTTTTTTCAATTTTTTTTAAATTTTTTTTTTGAAAATTTTTTTTGTAAATTTTTTTTTTGAAATTTTTTTTTTCGAAAATTTTTTTTGAAATTTTTTTCCAATTTTTTTCCAATTTTTTTTTCAATTTTTTAAAAATTTTTTTAAAATTTTTTTTTTGAAATTTTTTTTTTGTATTTTTTTTTGAAATTTTTTTGAATTTTATTTCCAATTTTTTTTTTCAATTTTTTTAAAAATTTTTTTTTTAAATTTTTTTTTTGTATTTTTTTTTTTGAAATTTTTTTTTTCGAAAATTTTTTTGAAATTTTTTTTTTGTATTTTTTTTTTGAAATTTTTTTTTTCGAAAATTTTTTTGAAAATTTTTTTTTTTGAAATTTTTTTTTTGAAATTTTTTTTTTCGAAAATTTTTTTGAAATTTTTATTGTTGAAAATTTTTTTTTTGAAATTTTTTTTTTCGAAATTTTTTTTGAAATTTTTTATTTGAAAATTTTTTTTTTGAAATTTTTTTTTTTTAAATTTTTTTTTGAAATTTTTTTTTTTGAAATTTTTTTTTTGAAATTTTTTTTTGAAATTTTTTTTTTCGAAAATTTTTTTGAAATTTTTTTTTTCGAAATTTTTTTTGAAATTTTTTTTTTCGAAAATTTTTTAAAATTTTTTTCCAATTTTTTTTTTCAATTTTTTTGAAATTTTTTTTTTCGAAATTTTTTTTTGAAATTTTTTTTTTCGAAAATTTTTTTGAAATTTTTTTTTTCGAATTTTTTTTGAAATTTTTTTTTTCGAAAATTTTTTAAAATTTTTTTCCAATTTTTTTTTTCAATTTTTTTTAAATTTATTTTTTTTGTATTTTTTTTTGAAATTTTTTTTTTCGAAAATTTTTTTGAAATTTTTTTCCAATTTTTTTTTTCAATTTTTTAAAAAATTTTTTTAAATTATTTTTTTGAAATTTTTTTTGAATTTTTTTTTGAAATCTTTTTAAAAATTTTTTTAAATTATTTTTTTCAAAATTTTTTTAAAATTTTTTTTTTGAAAATTTTTTTTTTGAAAATTTTTTTTTTTGAAATTTTTTTTAAATTTTTTTTAAATTTTTTTTTTGAAAATTTTTTTTTTCAATTTTTTTTTTGAATTTTTTTTTCAATTTTTTTAAAATTTTTTTTAAATTTGTTTTTTGAAATTTTTTTTTTTATATTTTTTTTTTGAAAAATTTTTTTCGAAATTTTTTTTTCGATTTTTTTTTTTGAAATTTTTTTTCAATTTTTTTTAAAATTTCTTTTTTGAAATTTTTTTTTTCGAAAATTTTTTTGAAATTTTTTTCCAATTTTTTTAAATTTTGTTTTGAAAATTTTTTTTTCGATTTTTTTTTTCAATTTTTTTTAAATTTTTTTTTTGAAAATTTTTTTTGGAAATTTTTTTTTTGAAATTTTTTTTTTCGAAAATTTTTTTTTGAAATTTTTTTCCAATTTTTTTAAAATTTTTTTTTCGAAATTTTTTTGAAATTTTTTTCCAATTTTTTTTTCAATTTTTTTTAAATTTTTTTTTTAATTTTTTTTTTGAAATTTTTTTTTTGTATTTTTTTTTTTGAAATTTTTTTTTTCGAAAATTTTTTTGAAATTTTTTTTTTTTGTATTTTTTTTTTTGAAATTTTTTTTTTCGAAAATTTTTTTGAAATTTTTTTTTTTGAAAATTTTTTTTTTTTAAATTTTTTTTTTGAATTTTTTTTTTTCGAAAATTTTTTTGAAATTTTTTTTTTGAAAATTTTTTTTTTTGAAATTTTTTTTGAAATTTTTTTTTGAAATTTTTTTTTTGAAATTTTTTTTTTCGAAAATTTTTTTGAAATTTTTTTCCAATTTTTTTTTTCAATTTTTTAAAAAAATTTTTAAATTTTTTTTTTGAATTTTTTTTTTTTTAAATTTTGTTTTTCGAAAATTTTTTTGAAAATTTTTTTTTTTGAAATTTTTTTTTTCGAAAATTTTTTTGAAATTTTTTTTTTGAAAATTTTTTTTTTTGAAATTTTTTTTTTGAAATTTTTTTTTGAAATTTTTTTTTTCGAAAATTTTTTTGAAATTTTTTTTTTTGAAAATTTTTTTTTCGAAATTTTTTTTGGAATTTTTTTTTTGAAAATTTTTTTTTTTGAAATTTTTTTTTTTTAATTTTTTTTTTGAAATTTTTTTTTTGAAAATTTTTTTTTTTGAAATTTTTTTTGAAATTTTTTTTTGAAATTTTTTTTTTGAAATTTTTTTTTTCGAAAATTTTTTTGAAATTTTTTTCCAATTTTTTTTTTCAATTTTTTAAAAAAATTTTTAAATTTTTTTTTTGAATTTTTTTTTTTTTAAATTTTGTTTTTCGAAAATTTTTTTGAAAATTTTTTTTTTTGAAATTTTTTTTTTCGAAAATTTTTTTGAAATTTTTTTTTTGAAAATTTTTTTTTTTGAAATTTTTTTTTTGAAATTTTTTTTTGAAATTTTTTTTTTCGAAAATTTTTTTGAAATTTTTTTTTTTGAAAATTTTTTTTTCGAAATTTTTTTTGGAATTTTTTTTTTGAAAATTTTTTTTTTTGAAATTTTTTTTTTTTAATTTTTTTTTTGAAATTTTTTTTTTGAAATTTTTTTTTTGAAATTTTTTTTTGAAATTTTTTTTTTCGAAAATTTTTTTGAAATTTTTTTTTTCGAAAATTTTTTGAAATTTTTTTCCAATTTTTTTTTTCAATTTTTTGAAATTTTTTTTTAAATTTTTTTTTTTTTAATTTTTTTTTTGAAATTTTTTTTTTGAAAATTTTTTTTTCGATTTTTTTTTTCAATTTTTTTTTAAATTTTTTTTTTGAAAATTTTTTTTGAAATTTATTTTTTTAAATTTTTTTTTTGAAAATTTTTTTTTTGAATTTTTTTTTCAATTTTTTAAAATTTTTTTTAAATTTTTTTTGAATTTTTTTTTTTTTAATTTTTTTTTTCGAAAATTTTTTTGAAATTTTTTTCCAATTTTTTTTTTATATTTTTTTTGAAATTTTTTTTTTTTGAAATTTTTTTTTTGAAATTTTTTTTTTTGTATTTTTTTTTTGAAATTTTTTTTTGAATTTTTTTTTCAATTTTTTTAAAAATTTTTTTTTTTATTTTTTTTAAATTTTTTTTTGAAAATTTTTTTTTTTGAAAATTTTTTTTTTGAATTTTTTTTTTTGAATCTTTTTTTCAATTTTTTTTAAATTTTTTTTTTTAATTTTTTTTAAATTTTTTTTTTGAAAATTTTTTTTTTGAAATTTTTTTTTCGAAAATGTTTTTGAAATTTTTTTCCAATTTTTTTTTTCAATTTTTTTAAATTTTTTTTTGAAATTTTTTTTTTTTTTTTTTGAAATTTTTTTTTTGAAAATTTTTTTTTCGACTTTTTTTCTAAATTTTTTTGAAATTTTTTTTTTCGAAAATTTTTTTGAAAATTTTTTTTTTTGAAATTTTTTTTTTGAAATTTTTTTTTTCGAAAATTTTTTTTTCGAAAATTTTTTTGAAATTTTTTTTTTTGAAAATTTTTTTTTTGAAATTTTTTTTTTCGAAATTTTTTTTGAAATTTTTTATTTGAAAATTTTTTTTTTTAAATTTTTTTTTTGAAAATTTTTTTTGTAAATTTTTTTTTTTGAAATTTTTTTTTTCGAAAATTTTTTTTGAAATTTTTTTCCAATTTTTTTCCAATTTTTTTTTCAATTTTTTTAAAATTTTTTTAAAATTTTTTTTTTGAAATTTTTTTTTTGTATTTTTTTTTGAAATTTTTTTGAATTTTATTTCCAATTTTTTTTTTCAATTTTTTTAAAATTTTTTTTTTGAAATTTTTTTTTGTATTTTTTTTTTTGAAATTTTTTTTTTCGAAAATTTTTTTGAAATTTTTTTTTTTGTATTTTTTTTTTGAAATTTTTTTTTTCGAAAATTTTTGAAAATTTTTTTTTTTGAAATTTTTTTTTTGAAATTTTTTTTTTCGAAAATTTTTTTTTCGAAAATTTTTTTGAAATTTTTTTTTTTGAAATTTTTTTTTTGAATTTTTTTTTGAAATTTTTTTGAATTTTATTTCCAATTTTTTTTTTCAATTTTTTTTTTGAATTTTTTTTTCAATTTTTTTTTAAATTTTTTTTTTAAATTTTTTTTAAATTTTTTTTTGAAATTTTTTTTTTTTTGAAATTTTTTTTTTTGAAATTTTTTTTTTCGAAATTTTTTTGAAATTTTTTTCCAATTTTTTTTTCAATTTTTTTAAAAAATTTTTTAAATTTTTTTTTGTATTTTTTTTTTTGAAATTTTTTTGAATTTTATTTCCAATTTTTTTTTTCAATTTTTTTAAAATTTTTTTTTTGAAATTTTTTTTTTGTATTTTTTTTTTTTGAAATTTTTTTTTTCGAAAATTTTTTTGAAATTTTTTTTTTTTGTATTTTTTTTTTTGAAATTTTTTTTGAAATTTTTTTTTTGAAAATTTTTTTTTTTGAAATTTTTTTTTTGAAATTTTTTTTTTCGAAAATTTTTTTGAAATTTTTTTTTTGAAAATTTTTTTTTTTGAAATTTTTTTTTGAAATTTTTTTTTGAAATTTTTTTTTCGAAAATTTTTTTGAAATTTTTTTCCAATTTTTTTTTTTCAATTTTTTTAAATTTTTTTTAAATTTTTTTTTTGAATTTTTTTTTTTTTTAATTTTTTTTTTCGAAAATTTTTTTGAAATTTTTTTCCAATTTTTTTTTTCAATTTTTTTAAAATTTTTTTTAAATTTTTTTTTTGAAATTTTTTTTTTTATATTTTTTTTTGAAATTTTTTTTTTTTTGAAATTTTTTTTTTGAAATTTTTTTTTTGTATTTTTTTTTTGAAATTTTTTTTTTTTAAAATTTCTTTTTCGAAAATTTTTTTGAAATTTTTTTCCAATTTTTTTTTTTCAATTTTTTTAAATTTTTTTTTTTTTATTTTTTTTTTTAATTAAAAATTTTTTTTGAAAAAATTTTTTTGAATTTTTTTCCAATTTTTTTTTCAATTTTTTAAAAATTTTTTTTAAATTTTTTTTTGAAATTTTTTTTTTGAAATTTTTTTTTTGAAATTTTTTTTTTCGAAAATTTTTTTAAAATTTTTTTCCAATTTTTTTTTTCAATTTTTTTAAATTTTTTTTTGAAATTTTTTTTTTTTTTAATTTTTTTTTTGAAATTTTTTTTTTGAAAATTTTTTTTTTGAAAATTTTTTTTTTGAAATTTTTTTTTTGAATTTTTTTTTCAATTTTTTTTTAAATTTTTTTTTTTATTTTTTTTAAATTTTTTTTTGAAATTTTTTTTTTGAAATTTTTTTTTTATTTTTTTTTAATTTTTTTTTTGAAAATTTTTTTTTTGAAATTTTTTTTTTGAATTTTTTTTTCAATTTTTTTTAAAATTTTTTTTTTTTAATTTTTTTAAAATTTTTTTTTTGAAAATTTTTTTTTGAAATTTTTTTTTTCGAAAATTTTTTTGAAATTTTTTTCCAATTTTTTTTTTCAATTTTTTTAAATTTTTTTTTGAAATTTTTTTTTTCGTAAATTTTTTTTGAAATTTTTTTCCAATTTTTTTAAAATTTTTTTTTGAATTTTTTTTTTTTTTTTAATTTTTTTTTTTGAAATTTTTTTTTTCGAAATTTTTTTTGAAATTTTTTTTTTTGAAAATTTTTTTTTTGAAATTTTTTTTTTCGAAATTTTTTTTGAAATTTTTTTTTTGAAAATTTTTTTTTTTGAAATTTTTTTTTTGAAATTTTTTTTTTCGAAAATTTTTTTTTCGAAAATTTTTTTGAAATTTTTTTTTTTGAAAATTTTTTTTTTGAAATTTTTTTTTTCGAAATTTTTTTTGAAATTTTTTTTTTGAAAATTTTTTTTTTTGAAATTTTTTTTTTGAAATTTTTTTTTTCGAAAATTTTTTTTGAAATTTTTTTTTTGAAAATTTTTTTTTTTGAAATTTTTTTTTTGAAATTTTTTTTTTCGAAAATTTTTTTTTCGAAAATTTTTTTGAAATTTTTTTTTTTGAAAATTTTTTTTTTGAAATTTTTTTTTTCGAAATTTTTTTGAAATTTTTTTTTTGAAAATTTTTTTTTTTGAAATTTTTTTTTTGAAATTTTTTTTTTCGAAAATTTTTTTTGAAATTTTTTTTTTGAAAATTTTTTTTTTTGAAATTTTTTTTTTGAAATTTTTTTTTTCGAAAATTTTTTTTTCGAAAATTTTTTTGAAATTTTTTTTTTTGAAAATTTTTTTTTTGAAATTTTTTTTTTCGAAATTTTTTTTGAAATTTTTTTTTTGAAAATTTTTTTTTTTGAAATTTTTTTTTTGAAATTTTTTTTTTCGAAAATTTTTTTTTCGAAAATTTTTTTGAAATTTTTTTTTTTGAAAATTTTTTTTTTGAAATTTTTTTTTTCGAAATTTTTTTTGAAATTTTTTATTTGAAAATTTTTTTTTTGAAATTTTTTTTTTTTAATTTTTTTTTGAAATTTTTTTTTTGAAATTTTTTTTTTGAAATTTTTTTTTGAAATTTTTTTTTTCGAAATTTTTTTTGAAATTTTTTTTTTCGAAATTTTTTTTGAAATTTTTTTTTTTCGAAAATTTTTTAAAATTTTTTTCCAATTTTTTTTTTAAATTTTTTTTAAATTTATTTTTTTTGTATTTTTTTTTTGAAATTTTTTTTTTCGAAAATTTTTTTGAAATTTTTTTCCAATTTTTTTTTTCAATTTTTTAAAAAAATTTTTTAAATTATTTTTTTGAAATTTTTTTTGAATTTTTTTTTGAAATTTTTTTAAAAATTTTTTTAAATTATTTTTTTAAAATTTTTTTTAAATTTTTTTTTTGAAAATTTTTTTTTTGAAAATTTTTTTTTTTGAAATTTTTTTTAAATTTTTTTTAAATTTTTTTTTTGAAAATTTTTTTTTTCAATTTTTTTTTTGAATTTTTTTTTCAATTTTTTTTAAATTTTTTTTAAATTTTTTTTTTGAAATTTTTTTTTTATATTTTTTTTTTTGAAAAATTTTTTTTGAAATTTTTTTTTCGATTTTTTTTTTGAAATTTTTTTTCGAAAATTTTTTTGAAATTTTTTTTTTTTTATTTTTTTTTTCAATTTTTTTTAATTTTTTTTTGAAATTTTTTTTCAATTTTTTTTGAAATTTTTTTTTTCGAAATTTTTTTTGAAATTTTTTTTTTTCGAAAATTTTTTAAAATTTTTTTCCAATTTTTTTTTTCAATTTTTTTTAAATTTATTTTTTTTGTATTTTTTTTTTGAAATTTTTTTTTTCGAAAATTTTTTTGAAATTTTTTTCCAATTTTTTTTTTCAATTTTTTAAAAAAATTTTTTAAATTATTTTTTTGAAATTTTTTTTGAATTTTTTTTTGAAATTTTTTTAAAAATTTTTTTAAATTATTTTTTTAAAATTTTTTTTAAATTTTTTTTTTGAAAATTTTTTTTTTGAAAATTTTTTTTTTTGAAATTTTTTTTAAATTTTTTTTAAATTTTTTTTTTGAAAATTTTTTTTTTCAATTTTTTTTTTGAATTTTTTTTTCAATTTTTTTTAAATTTTTTTTAAATTTTTTTTTTGAAATTTTTTTTTTATATTTTTTTTTTTGAAAAATTTTTTTTGAAATTTTTTTTTCGATTTTTTTTTTGAAATTTTTTTTCGAAAATTTTTTTGAAATTTTTTTTTTTTTATTTTTTTTTTCAATTTTTTTTAATTTTTTTTTGAAATTTTTTTTTTTTGAAATTTTTTTTTTTGAAATTTTTTTTTTGAAAATTTTTTTTTCGATTTTTTTTTTCAATTTTTTTTGAATTTTTTTTTTGAAAATTTTTTTTGTAATTTTTTTTTTTTGAAATTTTTTTTTTCGAAAATTTTTTTTGAAATTTTTTTCCAATTTTTTTCCAATTTTTTTTTCAATTTTTTAAAAATTTTTTTAAAATTTTTTTTTTGAAATTTTTTTTTGTATTTTTTTTTGAAATTTTTTTGAATTTTATTTCCAATTTTTTTTTTCAATTTTTTTAAAATTTTTTTTTTGAAATTTTTTTTTTGTATTTTTTTTTTTGAAATTTTTTATTTCGAAAATTTTTTTGAAATTTTTTTTTTTGTATTTTTTTTTTGAAATTTTTTTTTTCGAAAATTTTTTTGAAAATTTTTTTTTTTGAAATTTTTTTTTTGAAATTTTTTTTTTCGAAAATTTTTTTTTCGAAAATTTTTTTGAAATTTTTTTTTTTGAAAATTTTTTTTTTGAAATTTTTTTTTTCGAAATTTTTTTTGAAATTTTTTATTTGAAAATTTTTTTTTTGAAATTTTTTTTTTTTTAATTTTTTTTTGAAATTTTTTTTTTTGAAATTTTTTTTTTGAAATTTTTTTTTGAAATTTTTTTTTTCGAAAATTTTTTTGAAATTTTTTTTTTCGAAATTTTTTTTGAAATTTTTTTTTTTCAAAAATTTTTTAAAATTTTTTTCCAATTTTTTTTTTCAATTTTTTTGAAATTTTTTTTTTCGAAATTTTTTTTTGAAATTTTTTTTTTCGAAAATTTTTTTGAAATTTTTTTTTTCGAAATTTTTTTTGAAATTTTTTTTTTCGAAAATTTTTTAAAATTTTTTTCCAATTTTTTTTTCAATTTTTTTTAAATTTATTTTTTTTGTATTTTTTTTTGAAATTTTTTTTTTCGAAAATTTTTTTGAAATTTTTTTCCAATTTTTTTTTTCAATTTTTTAAAAAATTTTTTTAAATTATTTTTTTGAAATTTTTTTTGAATTTTTTTTTGAAATCTTTTTAAAAATTTTTTTAAATTATTTTTTTAAAATTTTTTTAAAATTTTTTTTTTGAAAATTTTTTTTTTGAAAATTTTTTTTTTTGAAATTTTTTTTAAATTTTTTTTAAATTTTTTTTTTGAAAATTTTTTTTTTCAATTTTTTTTTTGATTTTTTTTTTCAATTTTTTTAAAATTTTTTTTAAATTTGTTTTTTGAAATTTTTTTTTTTATATTTTTTTTTTGAAAAATTTTTTTCGAAATTTTTTTTTCGATTTTTTTTTTTGAAAATTTTTTTCGAAAATTTTTTTGAGATTTTTTTTTTTGAAATTTTTTTTTTTTTATTTTTTTTTTCAATTTTTTTTAATTTTTTTTTGAAATTTTTTTTCAATTTTTTTTAAAATTTCTTTTTTGAAATTTTTTTTTTCGAAAATTTTTTTGAAATTTTTTTTTTCGAAATTTTTTTTGAAATTTTTTTTTTCGAAAATTTTTTAAAATTTTTTTCCAATTTTTTTTTCAATTTTTTAAAAATTTTTTTAAATTTTTTTTGAATTTTTTTTTTTTTAATTTTTTTTTTCGAAAATTTTTTTGAAATTTTTTTCCAATTTTTTTTTTATATTTTTTTTGAAATTTTTTTTTTTTGAAATTTTTTTTTTGAAATTTTTTTTTTGTATTTTTTTTTTGAAATTTTTTTTTTTGAAAATTTCTTTTTCGAAAATTTTTTTGAAATTTTTTTCCAATTTTTTTTTTCAATTATTTTAAAATTTTTTTTTTTATTTTTTTTTTAATTAAAAATTTTTTTTGAAAAAATTTTTTTGAATTTTTTTCCAATTTTTTTTTCAATTTTTTTAAAATTTTTTTTAAATTTTTTTTTTAAATTTTTTTTTTTGAAATTTTTTTTTTTGAAATTTTTTTTTTGAAAATTTTTTTTTGAAATTTTTTTTTTATTTTTTTTTAATTTTTTTTTTGAAAATTTTTTTTTTGAAAATTTTTTTTTTGAAATTTTTTTTTGAATTTTTTTTTCAATTTTTTTTAAAATTTTTTTTTTTATTTTTTTTTAATTTTTTTTTGAAAATTTTTTTTTTTGAAAATTTTTTTTTTGAAATTTTTTTTTTGAATCTTTTTTTCAATTTTTTTAAATTTTTTTTTAAAATTTTTTTTAAATTTTTTTTTTGAAAATTTTTTTTTTGAAATTTTTTTTTCGAAAATGTTTTTGAAATTTTTTTCCAATTTTTTTTTTCAATTTTTTTAAATTTTTTTTTGAAATTTTTTTTTTTTTTTTTTGAAATTTTTTTTTTGAAAATTTTTTTTTCGACTTTTTTTCTAAATTTTTTTGAAATTTTTTTTTTCGAAAATTTTTTTGAAAATTTTTTTTTTTGAAATTTTTTTTTTGAAATTTTTTTTTTCGAAAATTTTTTTTTCGAAAATTTTTTTGAAATTTTTTTTTTTGAAAATTTTTTTTTTGAAATTTTTTTTTTCGAAATTTTTTTTGAAATTTTTTATTTGAAAATTTTTTTTTTGAAATTTTTTTTTTTTAAATTTTTTTTTGAAATTTTTTTTTTTGAAATTTTTTTTTTGAAATTTTTTTTTGAAATTTTTTTTTTCGAAAATTTTTTTGAAATTTTTTTTTTCGAAATTTTTTTTTGAAATTTTTTTTTTCGAAAATTTTTTAAAATTTTTTTCCAATTTTTTTTTTCAATTTTTTTGAAATTTTTTTTTTCGAAATTTTTTTTTGAAATTTTTTTTTTCGAAAATTTTTTTGAAATTTTTTTTTTCGAAATTTTTTTTGAAATTTTTTTTTTCGAAAATTTTTTAAAATTTTTTTCCAATTTTTTTTTTCAATTTTTTTTAAATTTATTTTTTTTGTATTTTTTTTTGAAATTTTTTTTTTCGAAAATTTTTTTGAAATTTTTTTCCAATTTTTTTTTTCAATTTTTTAAAAAATTTTTTTAAATTATTTTTTTGAAATTTTTTTTGAATTTTTTTTTGAAATCTTTTTAAAAATTTTTTTAAATTATTTTTTTAAAATTTTTTTAAAATTTTTTTTTTGAAAATTTTTTTTTTGAAAATTTTTTTTTTTGAAATTTTTTTTAAATTTTTTTTAAATTTTTTTTTGGAAAATTTTTTTTTTCAATTTTTTTTTTTAATTTTTTTTTCAATTTTTTTAAAAATTTTTTTAAATTTGTTTTTTGAAATTTTTTTTTTTATATTTTTTTTTTGAAAAATTTTTTTCGAAATTTTTTTTTCGATTTTTTTTTTTGAAATTTTTTTTCGAAAATTTTTTTGAGATTTTTTTTTTTGAAATTTTTTTTTTTTTATTTTTTTTTTCAATTTTTTTTAATTTTTTTTTGAAATTTTTTTTCAATTTTTTTTAAAATTTCTTTTTTGAAATTTTTTTTTTCGAAAATTTTTTTGAAATTTTTTTCCAATTTTTTTAAATTTTTTTTTGAAATTTTTTTTTTTTGAAATTTTTTTTTTTGAAATTTTTTTTTTGAAAATTTTTTTTTCGATTTTTTTTTTCAATTTTTTTTAAATTTTTTTTTTGAAAATTTTTTTTGGAAATTTTTTTTTTGAAATTTCTTTTTTCGAAAATTTTTTTTGAAATTTTTTTTTTTGAAAATTTTTTTTTTGAAAATTTTTTTTTTGAAATTTTTTTTTTCGAAATTTTTTTTGAAATTTTTTATTTGAAAATTTTTTTTTTGAAATTTTTTTTTTTTTAATTTTTTTTTGAAATTTTTTTTTTTGAAATTTTTTTTTTGAAATTTTTTTTTGAAATTTTTTTTTCGAAAATTTTTTTGAAATTTTTTTTTTCGAAATTTTTTTTGAAATTTTTTTTTTCAAAAATTTTTTAAAATTTTTTTCCAATTTTTTTTTTCAATTTTTTTGAAATTTTTTTTTTCGAAATTTTTTTTTGAAATTTTTTTTTTCGAAAATTTTTTTGAAATTTTTTTTTTCGAAATTTTTTTTGAAATTTTTTTTTTCGAAAATTTTTTAAAATTTTTTTCCAATTTTTTTTTCAATTTTTTTTAAATTTATTTTTTTTGTATTTTTTTTTGAAATTTTTTTTTTCGAAAATTTTTTTGAAATTTTTTTCCAATTTTTTTTTTCAATTTTTTAAAAAATTTTTTTAAATTATTTTTTTGAAATTTTTTTTGAATTTTTTTTTGAAATCTTTTTAAAAATTTTTTTAAATTATTTTTTTAAAATTTTTTTAAAATTTTTTTTTTGAAAATTTTTTTTTTGAAAATTTTTTTTTTTGAAATTTTTTTTAAATTTTTTTTAAATTTTTTTTTTGAAAATTTTTTTTTTCAATTTTTTTTTTGAATTTTTTTTTCAATTTTTTTAAAATTTTTTTTAAATTTGTTTTTTGAAATTTTTTTTTTTATATTTTTTTTTTGAAAAATTTTTTTCGAAATTTTTTTTTCGATTTTTTTTTTTGAAAATTTTTTTCGAAAATTTTTTTGAGATTTTTTTTTTTGAAATTTTTTTTTTTTTATTTTTTTTTTCAATTTTTTTTAATTTTTTTTTGAAATTTTTTTTCAATTTTTTTTAAAATTTCTTTTTTGAAATTTTTTTTTTCGAAAATTTTTTTGAAATTTTTTTCCAATTTTTTTAAATTTTTTTTTGAAATTTTTTTTTTTTGAAATTTTTTTTTTTGAAATTTTTTTTTTGAAAATTTTTTTTTCGATTTTTTTTTTCAATTTTTTTTTTGAAAATTTTTTTTGGAAATTTTTTTTTTGAAATTTTTTTTTTCGAAAATTTTTTTTGAAATTTTTTTCCAATTTTTTTAAAATTTTTTTTTCGAAATTTTTTTGAAATTTTTTTCCAATTTTTTTTCAATTTTTTTTAAATTTTTTTTTTAATTTTTTTTTTGAAATTTTTTTTTTGTATTTTTTTTTTTGAAATTTTTTTTTTCGAAAATTTTTTTGAAATTTTTTTTTTTTGTATTTTTTTTTTGAAATTTTTTTTTTCGAAAATTTTTTTGAAATTTTTTTTTTTGAAAATTTTTTTTTTTTAAATTTTTTTTTTGAAATTTTTTTTTTCGAAAATTTTTTTGAAATTTTTTTTTTGAAAATTTTTTTTTTTGAAATTTTTTTTGAAATTTTTTTTTGAAATTTTTTTTTTGAAATTTTTTTTTTCGAAAATTTTTTTGAAATTTTTTTCCAATTTTTTTTTTCAATTTTTTAAAAAAATTTTTAAATTTTTTTTTTGAATTTTTTTTTTTTTTAATTTTGTTTTTCGAAAATTTTTTTGAAAATTTTTTTTTTTGAAATTTTTTTTTTGAAATTTTTTTTTTCGAAAATTTTTTTGAAATTTTTTTTTTGAAAATTTTTTTTTTTGAAATTTTTTTTTTGAAATTTTTTTTTGAAATTTTTTTTTTCGAAAATTTTTTTGAAATTTTTTTTTTTGAAAATTTTTTTTTCGAAATTTTTTTTGGAATTTTTTTTTTGAAAATTTTTTTTTTTGAAATTTTTTTTTTTTAATTTTTTTTTTGAAATTTTTTTTTTTGAAATTTTTTTTTTGAAATTTTTTTTTGAAATTTTTTTTTTCGAAAATTTTTTTGAAATTTTTTTTTTCGAAAATTTTTTGAAATTTTTTTCCAATTTTTTTTTCAATTTTTTTAAATTTTTTTTTTAAATTTTTTTTTTTTTTATTTTTTTTTTGAAATTTTTTTTTTGAAAATTTTTTTTTCGATTTTTTTTTTCAATTTTTTTTTAAATTTTTTTTTTGAAAATTTTTTTTGAAATTTATTTTTTTAAATTTTTTTTTTGAAAATTTTTTTTTTCAATTTTTTTTTCAATTTTTTAAAATTTTTTTTAAATTTTTTTTGAATTTTTTTTTTTTTAATTTTTTTTTTCGAAAATTTTTTTGAAATTTTTTTCCAATTTTTTTTTTTATATTTTTTTTGAAATTTTTTTTTTTTGAAATTTTTTTTTTGAAATTTTTTTTTTTGTATTTTTTTTTTGAAATTTTTTTTTTTGAAAATTTCTTTTTCGAAAATTTTTTTGAAATTTTTTTCCAATTTTTTTTTTCAATTTTTTTAAAATTTTTTTTTTTTATTTTTTTTTTAATTAAAAATTTTTTTTGAAAAAATTTTTTTGAATTTTTTTCCAATTTTTTTTTCAATTTTTTTAAAATTTTTTTTAAATTTTTTTTTTAAATTTTTTTTTTTTGAAATTTTTTTTTTTGAAATTTTTTTTTTGAAAATTTTTTTTTGAAATTTTTTTTTTATTTTTTTTTTAATTTTTTTTTTGAAAATTTTTTTTTTGAAAATTTTTTTTTTGAAATTTTTTTTTGAATTTTTTTTTCAATTTTTTTAAAAATTTTTTTTTTTATTTTTTTTAAATTTTTTTTTGAAAATTTTTTTTTTTGAAAATTTTTTTTTTGAAATTTTTTTTTTGAATCTTTTTTTCAATTTTTTTTAAATTTTTTTTTTAAATTTTTTTTAAATTTTTTTTTTGAAAATTTTTTTTTTGAAATTTTTTTTTCGAAAATGTTTTTGAAATTTTTTTCCAATTTTTTTTTTCAATTTTTTTAAATTTTTTTTTGAAATTTTTTTTTTTTTTTTTTGAAATTTTTTTTTTGAAAATTTTTTTTTCGACTTTTTTTCTAAATTTTTTTGAAATTTTTTTTTTCGAAAATTTTTTTGAAAATTTTTTTTTTTGAAATTTTTTTTTTGAAATTTTTTTTTTCGAAAATTTTTTTTTCGAAAATTTTTTTGAAATTTTTTTTTTTGAAAATTTTTTTTTTGAAATTTTTTTTTTCGAAATTTTTTTTGAAATTTTTTATTTGAAAATTTTTTTTTTGAAATTTTTTTTTTTTTAATTTTTTTTTGAAATTTTTTTTTTTGAAATTTTTTTTTTGAAATTTTTTTTTGAAATTTTTTTTTTCGAAAATTTTTTTGAAATTTTTTTTTTCGAAATTTTTTTTTGAAATTTTTTTTTTCGAAAATTTTTTAAAATTTTGTTCCAATTTTTTTTTTCAATTTTTTTGAAATTTTTTTTTTCGAAATTTTTTTTTGAAATTTTTTTTTTCGAAAATTTTTTTGAAATTTTTTTTTTCGAAATTTTTTTTGAAATTTTTTTTTTCGAAAATTTTTTAAAATTTTTTTCCAATTTTTTTTTTCAATTTTTTTTAAATTTATTTTTTTTGTATTTTTTTTTGAAATTTTTTTTTTCGAAAATTTTTTTGAAATTTTTTTCCAATTTTTTTTTTCAATTTTTTAAAAAAAATTTTTAAATTATTTTTTTGAAATTTTTTTTGAATTTTTTTTTGAAATCTTTTTAAAAATTTTTTTAAATTATTTTTTTAAAATTTTTTTAAAATTTTTTTTTTGAAAATTTTTTTTTTGAAAATTTTTTTTTTTTGAAATTTTTTTTAAATTTTTTTTAAATTTTTTTTTGGAAAATTTTTTTTTTCAATTTTTTTTTTGAATTTTTTTTTCAATTTTTTAAAAATTTTTTTTAAATTTGTTTTTTGAAATTTTTTTTTTTATATTTTTTTTTTGAAAAATTTTTTTCGAAATTTTTTTTTCGATTTTTTTTTTTGAAATTTTTTTTCGAAAATTTTTTTGAGATTTTTTTTTTTGAAATTTTTTTTTTTATATTTTTTTTTTGAAAAATTTTTTTCGAAATTTTTTTTTCGATTTTTTTTTTTGAAATTTTTTTTTGAAAATTTTTTTTTCGATTTTTTTTTTCAATTTTTTTTTAAATTTTTTTTTTGAAAATTTTTTTTGAAATTTATTTTTTTAAATTTTTTTTTTGAAAATTTTTTTTTTGAAAATTTTTTTTTTGAATTTTTTTTTTCAATTTTTTAAAATTTTTTTTAAATTTTTTTTGAATTTTTTTTTTTTTAATTTTTTTTTTCGAAAATTTTTTTGAAATTTTTTTCCAATTTTTTTTTTCAATTTTTTTAAATTTTTTTTTGAAATTTTTTTTTTTTTTTTTTGAAATTTTTTTTTTGAAAATTTTTTTTTCGACTTTTTTTCTAAATTTTTTTGAAATTTTTTTTTTCGAAAATTTTTTTGAAAATTTTTTTTTTTGAATTTTTTTTTTGAATTTTTTTTTCAATTTTTTTAAAATTTTTTTTAAATTTGTTTTTTGAAATTTTTTTTTTTATATTTTTTTTTTGAAAAATTTTTTTCGAAATTTTTTTTTCGATTTTTTTTTTTGAAATTTTTTTTCGAAAATTTTTTTGAGATTTTTTTTTTTGAAATTTTTTTTTTTTTATTTTTTTTTTCAATTTTTTTTAATTTTTTTTTGAAATTTTTTTTCAATTTTTTTTAAAATTTCTTTTTTGAAATTTTTTTTTTCGAAAATTTTTTTGAAATTTTTTTCCAATTTTTTTAAATTTTTTTTTGAAAATTTTTTTTTCGATTTTTTTTTTCAATTTTTTTTAAATTTTTTTTTTGAAAATTTTTTTTGGAAATTTTTTTTTTGAAATTTTTTTTTTCGAAAATTTTTTTTGAAATTTTTTTCCAATTTTTTTAAAATTTTTTTTTCGAAATTTTTTTGAAATTTTTTTCCAATTTTTTTTTCAATTTTTTTTAAATTTTTTTTTAAATTTTTTTTTTGAAATTTTTTTTTTGTATTTTTTTTTTTGAAATTTTTTTTTTCGAAAATTTTTTTGAAATTTTTTTTTTTTGTATTTTTTTTTTTGAAATTTTTTTTTTCGAAAATTTTTTTTAAATTTTTTTTTTTGAAAATTTTTTTTTTTTTAATTTTTTTTTTGAAATTTTTTTTTTCGAAAATTTTTTTGAAATTTTTTTTTGAAAATTTTTTTTTTTGAAATTTTTTTTGAAATTTTTTTTTGAAATTTTTTTTTTGAAATTTTTTTTTTCGAAAATTTTTTTGAAATTTTTTTCCAATTTTTTTTTTCAATTTTTTAAAAAAATTTTTAAATTTTTTTTTTGAATTTTTTTTTTTTTAAATTTTGTTTTTCGAAAATTTTTTTGAAAATTTTTTTTTTTGAAATTTTTTTTTTGAAATTTTTTTTTTCGAAAATTTTTTTGAAATTTTTTTTTTGAAAATTTTTTTTTTTGAAATTTTTTTTTTGAAATTTTTTTTTGAAATTTTTTTTTTCGAAAATTTTTTTGAAATTTTTTTTTTTGAAAATTTTTTTTTCGAAATTTTTTTTGGAATTTTTTTTTTGAAAATTTTTTTTTTTGAAATTTTTTTTTTTTTATTTTTTTTTTGAAATTTTTTTTTTTGAAATTTTTTTTTTGAAATTTTTTTTTGAAATTTTTTTTTTCGAAAATTTTTTTGAAATTTTTTTTTTCGAAAATTTTTTGAAATTTTTTTTTAAATTTTTTTTTTTTTAATTTTTTTTTTGAAATTTTTTTTTTGAAAATTTTTTTTTCGATTTTTTTTTTCAATTTTTTTTTAAATTTTTTTTTTGAAAATTTTTTTTGAAATTTATTTTTTTAAATTTTTTTTTTGAAAATTTTTTTTTTGAATTTTTTTTTCAATTTTTTAAAATTTTTTTTAAATTTTTTTTTGAAATTTTTTTTTTTTGAAATTTTTTTTTTTGAAATTTTTTTTTTGAAAATTTTTTTTTCGATTTTTTTTTTCAATTTTTTTTAAATTTTTTTTTTGAAAATTTTTTTTGTAAATTTTTTTTTTTGAAATTTTTTTTTTCGAAAATTTTTTTTGAAATTTTTTTCCAATTTTTTTCCAATTTTTTTTTCAATTTTTTAAAAATTTTTTTAAAATTTTTTTTTTGAAATTTTTTTTTTGTATTTTTTTTTGAAATTTTTTTGAATTTTATTTCCTATTTTTTTTTTCAATTTTTTTAAAATTTTTTTTTTTAAATTTTTTTTTTGTATTTTTTTTTTTGAAATTTTTTTTTTCGAAAATTTTTTTGAAATTTTTTTTTTGTATTTTTTTTTTGAAATTTTTTTTTTCGAAAATTTTTTTGAAAATTTTTTTTTTTGAAATTTTTTTTTTGAAATTTTTTTTTTCGAAAATTTTTTTTTCGAAAATTTTTTTGAAATTTTTATTGTTGAAAATTTTTTTTTTGAAATTTTTTTTTTCGAAATTTTTTTTGAAATTTTTTATTTGAAAATTTTTTTTTTGAAATTTTTTTTTTTTAATTTTTTTTTTGAAATTTTTTTTTTTGAAATTTTTTTTTTGAAATTTTTTTTTGAAATTTTTTTTTTCGAAAATTTTTTTGAAATTTTTTTTTTCGAAATTTTTTTTGAAATTTTTTTTTTCGAAAATTTTTTAAAATTTTTTTCCAATTTTTTTTTTCAATTTTTTTGAAATTTTTTTTTTCGAAATTTTTTTTTGAAATTTTTTTTTTCGAAAATTTTTTTGAAATTTTTTTTTTCGAATTTTTTTTGAAATTTTTTTTTTCGAAAATTTTTTAAAATTTTTTTCCAATTTTTTTTTTCAATTTTTTTTAAATTTATTTTTTTTGTATTTTTTTTTGAAATTTTTTTTTTCGAAAATTTTTTTGAAATTTTTTTCCAATTTTTTTTTTCAATTTTTTAAAAAATTTTTTTAAATTATTTTTTTGAAATTTTTTTTGAATTTTTTTTTGAAATCTTTTTAAAAATTTTTTTAAATTATTTTTTTCAAAATTTTTTTAAAATTTTTTTTTTGAAAATTTTTTTTTTGAAAATTTTTTTTTTTGAAATTTTTTTTAAATTTTTTTTAAATTTTTTTTTTGAAAATTTTTTTTTTCAATTTTTTTTTTGAATTTTTTTTTCAATTTTTTTAAAATTTTTTTTAAATTTGTTTTTTGAAATTTTTTTTTTTATATTTTTTTTTTGAAAAATTTTTTTCGAAATTTTTTTTTCGATTTTTTTTTTTGAAATTTTTTTTCAATTTTTTTTAAAATTTCTTTTTTGAAATTTTTTTTTTCGAAAATTTTTTTGAAATTTTTTTCCAATTTTTTTAAATTTTTTTTTGAAAATTTTTTTTTCGATTTTTTTTTTCAATTTTTTTTAAATTTTTTTTTTGAAAATTTTTTTTGGAAATTTTTTTTTTGAAATTTTTTTTTTCGAAAATTTTTTTTTGAAATTTTTTTCCAATTTTTTTAAAATTTTTTTTTCGAAATTTTTTTGAAATTTTTTTCCAATTTTTTTTTCAATTTTTTTTAAATTTTTTTTTTAATTTTTTTTTTGAAATTTTTTTTTTGTATTTTTTTTTTTGAAATTTTTTTTTTCGAAAATTTTTTTGAAATTTTTTTTTTTTGTATTTTTTTTTTTGAAATTTTTTTTTTCGAAAATTTTTTTGAAATTTTTTTTTTTGAAAATTTTTTTTTTTTAAATTTTTTTTTTGAATTTTTTTTTTTCGAAAATTTTTTTGAAATTTTTTTTTTGAAAATTTTTTTTTTTGAAATTTTTTTTGAAATTTTTTTTTGAAATTTTTTTTTTGAAATTTTTTTTTTCGAAAATTTTTTTGAAATTTTTTTCCAATTTTTTTTTTCAATTTTTTAAAAAAATTTTTAAATTTTTTTTTTGAATTTTTTTTTTTTTAAATTTTGTTTTTCGAAAATTTTTTTGAAAATTTTTTTTTTTGAAATTTTTTTTTTGAAATTTTTTTTTTCGAAAATTTTTTTGAAATTTTTTTTTTGAAAATTTTTTTTTTTGAAATTTTTTTTTTGAAATTTTTTTTTGAAATTTTTTTTTTCGAAAATTTTTTTGAAATT
The DNA here is from genome assembly GCA_944452925.2 of Chrysolina oricalcia. Taxonomy (NCBI): domain Eukaryota; kingdom Metazoa; phylum Arthropoda; class Insecta; order Coleoptera; family Chrysomelidae; genus Chrysolina; species Chrysolina oricalcia. The sequence goes on from OX101812.2 coordinate 39,078,522, forward strand.
TTTTTTTTTGAAAATTTTTTTTTCGAAATTTTTTTTGGAATTTTTTTTTTGAAAATTTTTTTTTTTGAAATTTTTTTTTTTTAATTTTTTTTTTGAAATTTTTTTTTTGAAATTTTTTTTTTGAAATTTTTTTTTGAAATTTTTTTTTTCGAAAATTTTTTTGAAATTTTTTTTTTCGAAAATTTTTTGAAATTTTTTTCCAATTTTTTTTTTCAATTTTTTTAAATTTTTTTTTAAATTTTTTTTTTTTTTTAATTTTTTTTTTGAAATTTTTTTTTTGAAAATTTTTTTTTCGATTTTTTTTTTCAATTTTTTTTTAAATTTTTTTTTTGAAAATTTTTTTTGAAATTTATTTTTTTAAATTTTTTTTTTGAAAATTTTTTTTTTGAATTTTTTTTTCAATTTTTTAAAATTTTTTTTAAATTTTTTTTGAATTTTTTTTTTTTTAATTTTTTTTTTCGAAAATTTTTTTGAAATTTTTTTCCAATTTTTTTTTTATATTTTTTTTGAAATTTTTTTTTTTTGAAATTTTTTTTTTGAAATTTTTTTTTTTGTATTTTTTTTTTGAAATTTTTTTTTGAATTTTTTTTTCAATTTTTTAAAAAATTTTTTTTTTTATTTTTTTTAAATTTTTTTTTGAAAATTTTTTTTTTTGAAAATTTTTTTTTTGAATTTTTTTTTTTGAATCTTTTTTTCAATTTTTTTTAAATTTTTTTTTTTAATTTTTTTTAAATTTTTTTTTTGAAAATTTTTTTTTTGAAATTTTTTTTTCGAAAATGTTTTTGAAATTTTTTTCCAATTTTTTTTTTCAATTTTTTTAAATTTTTTTTTGAAATTTTTTTTTTTTTTTTTTGAAATTTTTTTTTTGAAAATTTTTTTTTCGACTTTTTTTCTAAATTTTTTTGAAATTTTTTTTTTCGAAAATTTTTTTGAAAATTTTTTTTTTTGAAATTTTTTTTTTGAAATTTTTTTTTTCGAAAATTTTTTTTTCGAAAATTTTTTTGAAATTTTTTTTTTTGAAAATTTTTTTTTTGAAATTTTTTTTTTCGAAATTTTTTTTGAAATTTTTTATTTGAAAATTTTTTTTTTTAAATTTTTTTTTTGAAAATTTTTTTTGTAAATTTTTTTTTTTGAAATTTTTTTTTTCGAAAATTTTTTTTGAAATTTTTTTCCAATTTTTTTCCAATTTTTTTTTCAATTTTTTTAAAATTTTTTTAAAATTTTTTTTTTGAAATTTTTTTTTTGTATTTTTTTTTGAAATTTTTTTGAATTTTATTTCCAATTTTTTTTTTCAATTTTTTTAAAATTTTTTTTTTGAAATTTTTTTTTGTATTTTTTTTTTTGAAATTTTTTTTTTCGAAAATTTTTTTGAAATTTTTTTTTTTGTATTTTTTTTTTGAAATTTTTTTTTTCGAAAATTTTTGAAAATTTTTTTTTTTGAAATTTTTTTTTTGAAATTTTTTTTTTCGAAAATTTTTTTTTCGAAA
>OX101812.2:39082508-39085008 GCA_944452925.2 Chrysolina oricalcia
ATTTTTTTTTTCGAAATTTTTTTTGAAATTTTTTTTTTCGATATTTTTTTTGAAATTTTTTTTTTTCGAAAATTTTTTAAAATTTTTTTCCAATTTTTTTTTTAAATTTTTTTTAAATTTATTTTTTTTGTATTTTTTTTTTGAAATTTTTTTTTTCGAAAATTTTTTTGAAATTTTTTTCCAATTTTTTTTTTCAATTTTTTAAAAAAATTTTTTAAATTATTTTTTTGAAATTTTTTTTGAATTTTTTTTTGAAATTTTTTTAAAAATTTTTTTAAATTATTTTTTTAAAATTTTTTTTAAATTTTTTTTTTGAAAATTTTTTTTTTGAAAATTTTTTTTTTTGAAATTTTTTTTAAATTTTTTTTAAATTTTTTTTTTGAAAATTTTTTTTTTCAATTTTTTTTTTGAATTTTTTTTTCAATTTTTTTTAAATTTTTTTTAAATTTTTTTTTTGAAATTTTTTTTTTATATTTTTTTTTTTGAAAAATTTTTTTTGAAATTTTTTTTTCGATTTTTTTTTTGAAATTTTTTTTCGAAAATTTTTTTGAAATTTTTTTTTTTTTATTTTTTTTTTCAATTTTTTTTAATTTTTTTTTGAAATTTTTTTTCAATTTTTTTTGAAATTTTTTTTTTCGAAATTTTTTTTGAAATTTTTTTTTTTCGAAAATTTTTTAAAATTTTTTTCCAATTTTTTTTTTCAATTTTTTTTAAATTTATTTTTTTTGTATTTTTTTTTTGAAATTTTTTTTTTCGAAAATTTTTTTGAAATTTTTTTCCAATTTTTTTTTTCAATTTTTTAAAAAAATTTTTTAAATTATTTTTTTGAAATTTTTTTTGAATTTTTTTTTGAAATTTTTTTAAAAATTTTTTTAAATTATTTTTTTAAAATTTTTTTTAAATTTTTTTTTTGAAAATTTTTTTTTTGAAAATTTTTTTTTTTGAAATTTTTTTTAAATTTTTTTTAAATTTTTTTTTTGAAAATTTTTTTTTTTCAATTTTTTTTTGAATTTTTTTTTCAATTTTTTTTAAATTTTTTTTAAATTTTTTTTTTGAAATTTTTTTTTTATATTTTTTTTTTTGAAAAATTTTTTTTGAAATTTTTTTTTCGATTTTTTTTTTGAAATTTTTTTTCGAAAATTTTTTTGAAATTTTTTTTTTTTTATTTTTTTTTTCAATTTTTTTAAATTTTTTTTTGAAATTTTTTTTTTTTGAAATTTTTTTTTTTGAAATTTTTTTTTTGAAAATTTTTTTTTCGATTTTTTTTTTCAATTTTTTTTAAATTTTTTTTTTGAAAATTTTTTTTGTAATTTTTTTTTTTTGAAATTTTTTTTTTCGAAAATTTTTTTTGAAATTTTTTTCCAATTTTTTTCCAATTTTTTTTTCAATTTTTTAAAAAATTTTTTAAAATTTTTTTTTTGAAATTTTTTTTTTGAAATTTTTTTTTTCGAAAATTTTTTTGAAATTTTTTTTTTGAAAATTTTTTTTTTTGAAATTTTTTTTTTGAAATTTTTTTTTGAAATTTTTTTTTTCGAAAATTTTTTTGAAATTTTTTTTTTTGAAAATTTTTTTTTCGAAATTTTTTTTGGAATTTTTTTTTTGAAAATTTTTTTTTTTGAAATTTTTTTTTTTAAATTTTTTTTTTGAAATTTTTTTTTTGAAATTTTTTTTTTGAAATTTTTTTTTGAAATTTTTTTTTTCGAAAATTTTTTTGAAATTTTTTTTTTCGAAAATTTTTTGAAATTTTTTTCCAATTTTTTTTTTCAATTTTTTTAAATTTTTTTTTAAATTTTTTTTTTTTTTTAATTTTTTTTTTGAAATTTTTTTTTTGAAAATTTTTTTTTCGATTTTTTTTTTCAATTTTTTTTTAAATTTTTTTTTTGAAAATTTTTTTTGAAATTTATTTTTTTAAATTTTTTTTTTGAAAATTTTTTTTTTGAATTTTTTTTTCAATTTTTTAAAATTTTTTTTAAATTTTTTTTGAATTTTTTTTTTTTTAATTTTTTTTTTCGAAAATTTTTTTGAAATTTTTTTCCAATTTTTTTTTTATATTTTTTTTGAAATTTTTTTTTTTTGAAATTTTTTTTTTGAAATTTTTTTTTTTGTATTTTTTTTTTGAAATTTTTTTTTGAATTTTTTTTTCAATTTTTTAAAAAATTTTTTTTTTTATTTTTTTTAAATTTTTTTTTGAAAATTTTTTTTTTTGAAAATTTTTTTTTTGAATTTTTTTTTTTGAATCTTTTTTTCAATTTTTTTTAAATTTTTTTTTTTAATTTTTTTTAAATTTTTTTTTTGAAAATTTTTTTTTTGAAATTTTTTTTTCGAAAATGTTTTTGAAATTTTTTTCCAATTTTTTTTTTCAATTTTTTTAAATTTTTTTTTGAAATTTTTTTTTTTTTTTTTTGAAATTTTTTTTTTGAAAATTTTTTTTTCGACTTTTTTTCTAAATTTTTTTGAAATTTTTTTTTTCGAAAATTTTTTTGAAAATTTTTTTTTTTGA
>OX101812.2:39090008-39092508 GCA_944452925.2 Chrysolina oricalcia
TTTCAATTTTTTTGAAATTTTTTTTTTCGAAATTTTTTTTTGAAATTTTTTTTTTCGAAAATTTTTTTGAAATTTTTTTTTTCGAAATTTTTTTTGAAATTTTTTTTTTCGAAAATTTTTTAAAATTTTTTTCCAATTTTTTTTTCAATTTTTTTTAAATTTATTTTTTTTGTATTTTTTTTTGAAATTTTTTTTTTCGAAAATTTTTTTGAAATTTTTTTCCAATTTTTTTTTTCAATTTTTTAAAAAATTTTTTTAAATTATTTTTTTGAAATTTTTTTTGAATTTTTTTTTGAAATCTTTTTAAAAATTTTTTTAAATTATTTTTTTAAAATTTTTTTAAAATTTTTTTTTTGAAAATTTTTTTTTTGAAAATTTTTTTTTTTGAAATTTTTTTTAAATTTTTTTTAAATTTTTTTTTTGAAAATTTTTTCAATTTTTTTTTTGATTTTTTTTTTCAATTTTTTTAAAATTTTTTTTAAATTTGTTTTTTGAAATTTTTTTTTTTATATTTTTTTTTTGAAAAATTTTTTTCGAAATTTTTTTTTCGATTTTTTTTTTTGAAAATTTTTTTCGAAAATTTTTTTGAGATTTTTTTTTTTGAAATTTTTTTTTTTTTATTTTTTTTTTCAATTTTTTTTAATTTTTTTTTGAAATTTTTTTTCAATTTTTTTTAAAATTTCTTTTTTGAAATTTTTTTTTTCGAAAATTTTTTTGAAATTTTTTTTTTCGAAATTTTTTTTGAAATTTTTTTTTTCGAAAATTTTTTAAAATTTTTTTCCAATTTTTTTTTCAATTTTTTAAAAATTTTTTTAAATTTTTTTTGAATTTTTTTTTTTTTAATTTTTTTTTTCGAAAATTTTTTTGAAATTTTTTTCCAATTTTTTTTTTTATATTTTTTTTGAAATTTTTTTTTTTTGAAATTTTTTTTTTGAAATTTTTTTTTTTGTATTTTTTTTTTGAAATTTTTTTTTTTGAAAATTTCTTTTTCGAAAATTTTTTTGAAATTTTTTTCCAATTTTTTTTTTCAATTATTTTAAAATTTTTATTTTTTATTTTTTTTTTAATTAAAAATTTTTTTTGAAAAAATTTTTTTGAATTTTTTTCCAATTTTTTTTTCAATTTTTTTAAAATTTTTTTTAAATTTTTTTTTTAAATTTTTTTTTTTGAAATTTTTTTTTTTGAAATTTTTTTTTTGAAAATTTTTTTTTGAAATTTTTTTTTTATTTTTTTTTAATTTTTTTTTTGAAAATTTTTTTTTTGAAAATTTTTTTTTTGAAATTTTTTTTTGAATTTTTTTTTCAATTTTTTTTAAAATTTTTTTTTTTATTTTTTTTAAATTTTTTTTTGAAAATTTTTTTTTTTGAAAATTTTTTTTTTGAAATTTTTTTTTTGAATCTTTTTTTCAATTTTTTTAAATTTTTTTTTAAAATTTTTTTTTAATTTTTTTTTTGAAAATTTTTTTTTTGAAATTTTTTTCCAATTTTTTTTTTCAATTTTTTTAAATTTTTTTTTGAAATTTTTTTTTTTTTTTTTTGAAATTTTTTTTTTGAAAATTTTTTTTTCGACTTTTTTTCTAAATTTTTTTGAAATTTTTTTTTTCGAAAATTTTTTTGAAAATTTTTTTTTTTGAAATTTTTTTTTTGAAATTTTTTTTTTCGAAAATTTTTTTTTCGAAAATTTTTTTGAAATTTTTTTTTTTGAAAATTTTTTTTTTGAAATTTTTTTTTTCGAAATTTTTTTTGAAATTTTTTATTTGAAAATTTTTTTTTTGAAATTTTTTTTTTTTAAATTTTTTTTTGAAATTTTTTTTTTTGAAATTTTTTTTTTGAAATTTTTTTTTGAAATTTTTTTTTTCGAAAATTTTTTTGAAATTTTTTTTTTCGAAATTTTTTTTTGAAATTTTTTTTTTCGAAAATTTTTTAAAATTTTTTTCCAATTTTTTTTTTCAATTTTTTTGAAATTTTTTTTTTCGAAATTTTTTTTGAAATTTTTTTTTTTCGAAAATTTTTTAAAATTTTTTTCCAATTTTTTTTTTCAATTTTTTTTAAATTTATTTTTTTTGTATTTTTTTTTTGAAATTTTTTTTTTCGAAAATTTTTTTGAAATTTTTTTCCAATTTTTTTTTTCAATTTTTTAAAAAAATTTTTTAAATTATTTTTTTGAAATTTTTTTTGAATTTTTTTTTGAAATTTTTTTAAAAATTTTTTTAAATTATTTTTTTAAAATTTTTTTTAAATTTTTTTTTTGAAAATTTTTTTTTTGAAAATTTTTTTTTTTGAAATTTTTTTTAAATTTTTTTTAAATTTTTTTTTTGAAAATTTTTTTTTTTCAATTTTTTTTTGAATTTTTTTTTCAATTTTTTTTAAATTTTTTTTAAATTTTTTTTTTGAAATTTTTTTTTTATATTTTTTTTTTTGAAAAATTTTTTTTGAAATTTTTTTTTCGATTTTTTTTTTGAAATTTTTTTTCGAAAATTTTTTTGAAATTTTTTTTTTTT
>OX101812.2:39097508-39110008 GCA_944452925.2 Chrysolina oricalcia
TTTTTTTCAATTTTTTTTTGAATTTTTTTTTCAATTTTTTTTAAATTTTTTTTAAATTTTTTTTTTGAAATTTTTTTTTTATATTTTTTTTTTTGAAAAATTTTTTTTGAAATTTTTTTTTCGATTTTTTTTTTGAAATTTTTTTTCGAAAATTTTTTTGAAATTTTTTTTTTTTTATTTTTTTTTTCAATTTTTTTTAATTTTTTTTTGAAATTTTTGTTTTTTGAAATTTTTTTTTTTGAAATTTTTTTTTTGAAAATTTTTTTTTCGATTTTTTTTTTCAATTTTTTTTAAATTTTTTTTTTGAAAATTTTTTTTGTAATTTTTTTTTTTGAAATTTTTTTTTTCGAAAATTTTTTTTGAAATTTTTTTCCAATTTTTTTCCAATTTTTTTTTCAATTTTTTAAAAAATTTTTTAAAATTTTTTTTTTGAAATTTTTTTTTTGTATTTTTTTTTGAAATTTTTTTGAATTTTATTTCCAATTTTTTTTTTCAATTTTTTTAAAATTTTTTTTTTGAAATTTTTTTTTTGTATTTTTTTTTTTGAAATTTTTTTTTTCGAAAATTTTTTTGAAATTTTTTTTTTTGTATTTTTTTTTTGAAATTTTTTTTTTCGAAAATTTTTTTGAAAATTTTTTTTTTTGAAATTTTTTTTTTGAAATTTTTTTTTTCGAAAATTTTTTTTTCGAAAATTTTTTTGAAATTTTTTTTTTTGAAAATTTTTTTTTTGAAATTTTTTTTTTCGAAATTTTTTTTGAAATTTTTTATTTGAAAATTTTTTTTTTGAAATTTTTTTTTTTTTAATTTTTTTTTGAAATTTTTTTTTTTGAAATTTTTTTTTTGAAATTTTTTTTTGAAATTTTTTTTTTCGAAAATTTTTTTGAAATTTTTTTTTTCGAAATTTTTTTTGAAATTTTTTTTTTCAAAAATTTTTTAAAATTTTTTTCCAATTTTTTTTTTCAATTTTTTTGAAATTTTTTTTTTCGAAATTTTTTTTTGAAATTTTTTTTTTCGAAAATTTTTTTGAAATTTTTTTTTTCGAAATTTTTTTTGAAATTTTTTTTTTCGAAAATTTTTTAAAATTTTTTTCCAATTTTTTTTTCAATTTTTTTTAAATTTATTTTTTTTGTATTTTTTTTTGAAATTTTTTTTTTCGAAAATTTTTTTGAAATTTTTTTCCAATTTTTTTTTTCAATTTTTTAAAAAATTTTTTTAAATTATTTTTTTGAAATTTTTTTTGAATTTTTTTTTGAAATCTTTTTAAAAATTTTTTTAAATTATTTTTTTAAAATTTTTTTAAAATTTTTTTTTTGAAAATTTTTTTTTTGAAAATTTTTTTTTTTGAAATTTTTTTTAAATTTTTTTTAAATTTTTTTTTTGAAAATTTTTTCAATTTTTTTTTTGATTTTTTTTTTCAATTTTTTTAAAATTTTTTTTAAATTTGTTTTTTGAAATTTTTTTTTTTATATTTTTTTTTTGAAAAATTTTTTTCGAAATTTTTTTTTCGATTTTTTTTTTTGAAAATTTTTTTCGAAAATTTTTTTGAGATTTTTTTTTTTGAAATTTTTTTTTTTTTATTTTTTTTTTCAATTTTTTTTAATTTTTTTTTGAAATTTTTTTTCAATTTTTTTTAAAATTTCTTTTTTGAAATTTTTTTTTTCGAAAATTTTTTTGAAATTTTTTTTTTCGAAATTTTTTTTGAAATTTTTTTTTTCGAAAATTTTTTAAAATTTTTTTCCAATTTTTTTTTCAATTTTTTAAAAATTTTTTTAAATTTTTTTTGAATTTTTTTTTTTTTAATTTTTTTTTTCGAAAATTTTTTTGAAATTTTTTTCCAATTTTTTTTTTTATATTTTTTTTGAAATTTTTTTTTTTTGAAATTTTTTTTTTGAAATTTTTTTTTTTGTATTTTTTTTTTGAAATTTTTTTTTTTGAAAATTTCTTTTTCGAAAATTTTTTTGAAATTTTTTTCCAATTTTTTTTTTCAATTATTTTAAAATTTTTATTTTTTATTTTTTTTTTAATTAAAAATTTTTTTTGAAAAAATTTTTTTGAATTTTTTTCCAATTTTTTTTTCAATTTTTTTAAAATTTTTTTTAAATTTTTTTTTTAAATTTTTTTTTTTGAAATTTTTTTTTTTGAAATTTTTTTTTTGAAAATTTTTTTTTGAAATTTTTTTTTTATTTTTTTTTAATTTTTTTTTTGAAAATTTTTTTTTTGAAAATTTTTTTTTTGAAATTTTTTTTTGAATTTTTTTTTCAATTTTTTTTAAAATTTTTTTTTTTATTTTTTTTAAATTTTTTTTTGAAAATTTTTTTTTTTGAAAATTTTTTTTTTGAAATTTTTTTTTTGAATCTTTTTTTCAATTTTTTTAAATTTTTTTTTAAAATTTTTTTTTAATTTTTTTTTTGAAAATTTTTTTTTTGAAATTTTTTTCCAATTTTTTTTTTCAATTTTTTTAAATTTTTTTTTGAAATTTTTTTTTTTTTTTTTTGAAATTTTTTTTTTGAAAATTTTTTTTTCGACTTTTTTTCTAAATTTTTTTGAAATTTTTTTTTTCGAAAATTTTTTTGAAAATTTTTTTTTTTGAAATTTTTTTTTTGAAATTTTTTTTTTCGAAAATTTTTTTTTCGAAAATTTTTTTGAAATTTTTTTTTTTGAAAATTTTTTTTTTGAAATTTTTTTTTTCGAAATTTTTTTTGAAATTTTTTATTTGAAAATTTTTTTTTTGAAATTTTTTTTTTTTAAATTTTTTTTTGAAATTTTTTTTTTTTAAATTTTTTTTTTGAAATTTTTTTTTGAAATTTTTTTTTTCGAAAATTTTTTTGAAATTTTTTTTTTCGAAATTTTTTTTTGAAATTTTTTTTTTCGAAAATTTTTTAAAATTTTTTTCCAATTTTTTTTTTCAATTTTTTTGAAATTTTTTTTTTCGAAATTTTTTTTGAAATTTTTTTTTTTCGAAAATTTTTTAAAATTTTTTTCCAATTTTTTTTTTCAATTTTTTTTAAATTTATTTTTTTTGTATTTTTTTTTTGAAATTTTTTTTTTCGAAAATTTTTTTGAAATTTTTTTCCAATTTTTTTTTTCAATTTTTTAAAAAAATTTTTTAAATTATTTTTTTGAAATTTTTTTTGAATTTTTTTTTGAAATTTTTTTAAAAATTTTTTTAAATTATTTTTTTTAAATTTTTTTTAAATTTTTTTTTTGAAAATTTTTTTTTTGAAAATTTTTTTTTTTGAAATTTTTTTTAAATTTTTTTTAAATTTTTTTTTTGAAAATTTTTTTTTTTCAATTTTTTTTTGAATTTTTTTTTCAATTTTTTTTAAATTTTTTTTAAATTTTTTTTTTGAAATTTTTTTTTTATATTTTTTTTTTTGAAAAATTTTTTTTGAAATTTTTTTTTCGATTTTTTTTTTGAAATTTTTTTTCGAAAATTTTTTTGAAATTTTTTTTTTTTTATTTTTTTTTTCAATTTTTTTTAATTTTTTTTTGAAATTTTTTTTTTTTGAAATTTTTTTTTTTGAAATTTTTTTTTTGAAAATTTTTTTTTCGATTTTTTTTTTCAATTTTTTTTAAATTTTTTTTTTGAAAATTTTTTTTGTAATTTTTTTTTTTTGAAATTTTTTTTTTCGAAAATTTTTTTTGAAATTTTTTTCCAATTTTTTTCCAATTTTTTTTTCAATTTTTTAAAAAATTTTTTAAAATTTTTTTTTTGAAATTTTTTTTTTGTATTTTTTTTTGAAATTTTTTTGAATTTTATTTCCAATTTTTTTTTTCAATTTTTTTAAAATTTTTTTTTTGAAATTTTTTTTTTGTATTTTTTTTTTTGAAATTTTTTTTTTCGAAAATTTTTTTGAAATTTTTTTTTTTGTATTTTTTTTTTGAAATTTTTTTTTTCGAAAATTTTTTTGAAAATTTTTTTTTTTGAAATTTTTTTTTTGAAATTTTTTTTTTCGAAAATTTTTTTTTCGAAAATTTTTTTGAAATTTTTTTTTTTGAAAATTTTTTTTTTGAAATTTTTTTTTTCGAAATTTTTTTTGAAATTTTTTATTTGAAAATTTTTTTTTTGAAATTTTTTTTTTTTTAATTTTTTTTTGAAATTTTTTTTTTTGAAATTTTTTTTTTGAAATTTTTTTTTGAAATTTTTTTTTTCGAAAATTTTTTTGAAATTTTTTTTTTCGAAATTTTTTTTGAAATTTTTTTTTTCAAAAATTTTTTAAAATTTTTTTCCAATTTTTTTTTTCAATTTTTTTGAAATTTTTTTTTTCGAAATTTTTTTTTGAAATTTTTTTTTTCGAAAATTTTTTTGAAATTTTTTTTTTCGAAATTTTTTTTGAAATTTTTTTTTTCGAAAATTTTTTAAAATTTTTTTCCAATTTTTTTTTCAATTTTTTTTAAATTTATTTTTTTTGTATTTTTTTTTGAAATTTTTTTTTTCGAAAATTTTTTTGAAATTTTTTTCCAATTTTTTTTTTCAATTTTTTAAAAAATTTTTTTAAATTATTTTTTTGAAATTTTTTTTGAATTTTTTTTTGAAATCTTTTTAAAAATTTTTTTAAATTATTTTTTTAAAATTTTTTTAAAATTTTTTTTTTGAAAATTTTTTTTTTGAAAATTTTTTTTTTTGAAATTTTTTTTAAATTTTTTTTAAATTTTTTTTTTGAAAATTTTTTTTTTCAATTTTTTTTTTGATTTTTTTTTTCAATTTTTTTAAAATTTTTTTTAAATTTGTTTTTTGAAATTTTTTTTTTTATATTTTTTTTTTGAAAAATTTTTTTCGAAATTTTTTTTTCGATTTTTTTTTTTGAAAATTTTTTTCGAAAATTTTTTTGAGATTTTTTTTTTTGAAATTTTTTTTTTTTTATTTTTTTTTTCAATTTTTTTTAATTTTTTTTTGAAATTTTTTTTCAATTTTTTTTAAAATTTCTTTTTTGAAATTTTTTTTTTCGAAAATTTTTTTGAAATTTTTTTTTTCGAAATTTTTTTTGAAATTTTTTTTTTCGAAAATTTTTTAAAATTTTTTTCCAATTTTTTTTTCAATTTTTTGAAAATTTTTTTAAATTTTTTTTGAATTTTTTTTTTTTTAATTTTTTTTTTCGAAAATTTTTTTGAAATTTTTTTCCAATTTTTTTTTTATATTTTTTTTGAAATTTTTTTTTTTTGAAATTTTTTTTTTGAAATTTTTTTTTTTGTATTTTTTTTTTGAAATTTTTTTTTTTGAAAATTTCTTTTTCGAAAATTTTTTTGAAATTTTTTTCCAATTTTTTTTTTCAATTATTTTAAAATTTTTATTTTTTATTTTTTTTTTAATTAAAAATTTTTTTTGAAAAAATTTTTTTGAATTTTTTTCCAATTTTTTTTTCAATTTTTTTAAAATTTTTTTTAAATTTTTTTTTTAAATTTTTTTTTTTGAAATTTTTTTTTTTGAAATTTTTTTTTTGAAAATTTTTTTTTGAAATTTTTTTTTTATTTTTTTTTAATTTTTTTTTTGAAAATTTTTTTTTTGAAAATTTTTTTTTTGAAATTTTTTTTTGAATTTTTTTTTCAATTTTTTTTAAAATTTTTTTTTTTATTTTTTTTAAATTTTTTTTTGAAAATTTTTTTTTTTGAAAATTTTTTTTTTGAAATTTTTTTTTTGAATCTTTTTTTCAATTTTTTTAAATTTTTTTTTAAAATTTTTTTTTAATTTTTTTTTTGAAAATTTTTTTTTTGAAATTTTTTTCCAATTTTTTTTTTCAATTTTTTTAAATTTTTTTTTGAAATTTTTTTTTTTTTTTTTTGAAATTTTTTTTTTGAAAATTTTTTTTTCGACTTTTTTTCTAAATTTTTTTGAAATTTTTTTTTTCGAAAATTTTTTTGAAAATTTTTTTTTTTGAAATTTTTTTTTTGAAATTTTTTTTTTCGAAAATTTTTTTTTCGAAAATTTTTTGGAAATTTTTTTTTTTGAAAATTTTTTTTTTGAAATTTTTTTTTTCGAAATTTTTTTTGAAATTTTTTATTTGAAAATTTTTTTTTTGAAATTTTTTTTTTTTAAATTTTTTTTTGAAATTTTTTTTTTTGAAATTTTTTTTTTGAAATTTTTTTTTGAAATTTTTTTTTTCGAAAATTTTTTTGAAATTTTTTTTTTCGAAATTTTTTTTTGAAATTTTTTTTTTCGAAAATTTTTTAAAATTTTTTTCCAATTTTTTTTTTCAATTTTTTTGAAATTTTTTTTTTCGAAATTTTTTTTTGAAATTTTTTTTTTCGAAAATTTTTTTGAAATTTTTTTTTTCGAAATTTTTTTTGAAATTTTTTTTTTCGAAAATTTTTTAAAATTTTTTTCCAATTTTTTTTTTCAATTTTTTTTAAATTTATTTTTTTTGTATTTTTTTTTGAAATTTTTTTTTTCGAAAATTTTTTTGAAATTTTTTTCCAATTTTTTTTTTCAAATTTTTTAAAAAATTTTTTTAAATTATTTTTTTGAAATTTTTTTTGAATTTTTTTTTGAAATCTTTTTAAAAATTTTTTTAAATTATTTTTTTAAAATTTTTTTAAAATTTTTTTTTTGAAAATTTTTTTTTTGAAAATTTTTTTTTTTGAAATTTTTTTTAAATTTTTTTTAAATTTTTTTTTGGAAAATTTTTTTTTTCAATTTTTTTTTTTAATTTTTTTTTCAATTTTTTTAAAATTTTTTTTAAATTTGTTTTTTGAAATTTTTTTTTTTATATTTTTTTTTTGAAAAATTTTTTTCGAAATTTTTTTTTCGATTTTTTTTTTTGAAATTTTTTTTCGAAAATTTTTTTGAGATTTTTTTTTTTGAAATTTTTTTTTTTTTATTTTTTTTTTCAATTTTTTTTAATTTTTTTTTGAAATTTTTTTTCAATTTTTTTTAAAATTTCTTTTTTGAAATTTTTTTTTTCGAAAATTTTTTTGAAATTTTTTTCCAATTTTTTTAAATTTTTTTTTGAAATTTTTTTTTTTTGAAATTTTTTTTTTGAAATTTTTTTTTTGAAAATTTTTTTTTCGATTTTTTTTTTCAATTTTTTTTAAATTTTTTTTTTGAAAATTTTTTTTGGAAATTTTTTTTTTGAAATTTCTTTTTTCGAAAATTTTTTTTGAAATTTTTTTTTTTGAAAATTTTTTTTTTGAAAATTTTTTTTTTGAAATTTTTTTTTTCGAAATTTTTTTTGAAATTTTTTATTTGAAAATTTTTTTTTTGAAATTTTTTTTTTTTTAATTTTTTTTTGAAATTTTTTTTTTTGAAATTTTTTTTTTGAAATTTTTTTTTGAAATTTTTTTTTCGAAAATTTTTTTGAAATTTTTTTTTTCGAAATTTTTTTTGAAATTTTTTTTTTCAAAAATTTTTTAAAATTTTTTTCCAATTTTTTTTTTCAATTTTTTTGAAATTTTTTTTTTCGAAATTTTTTTTTGAAATTTTTTTTTTCGAAAATTTTTTTGAAATTTTTTTTTTCGAAATTTTTTTTGAAATTTTTTTTTTCGAAAATTTTTTAAAATTTTTTTCCAATTTTTTTTTCAATTTTTTTTAAATTTATTTTTTTTGTATTTTTTTTTGAAATTTTTTTTTTCGAAAATTTTTTTGAAATTTTTTTCCAATTTTTTTTTTCAATTTTTTAAAAAATTTTTTTAAATAATTTTTTTGAAATTTTTTTTGAATTTTTTTTTGAAATCTTTTTAAAAATTTTTTTAAATTATTTTTTTTAAATTTTTTTAAAATTTTTTTTTTGAAAATTTTTTTTTTGAAAATTTTTTTTTTTGAAATTTTTTTTAAATTTTTTTTAAATTTTTTTTTTGAAAATTTTTTTTTTCAATTTTTTTTTTGAATTTTTTTTTCAATTTTTTTAAAATTTTTTTTAAATTTGTTTTTTGAAATTTTTTTTTTTATATTTTTTTTTTGAAAAATTTTTTTCGAAATTTTTTTTTCGATTTTTTTTTTTGAAAATTTTTTTCGAAAATTTTTTTGAGATTTTTTTTTTTGAAATTTTTTTTTTTTTATTTTTTTTTTCAATTTTTTTTTGAAATTTTTTTGAAATTTTTTTTAAAATTTCTTTTTTGAAATTTTTTTTTTCGAAAATTTTTTTGAAATTTTTTTCCAATTTTTTTAAATTTTTTTTTGAAATTTTTTTTTTTTGAAATTTTTTTTTTTGAAATTTTTTTTTTGAAAATTTTTTTTTCGATTTTTTTTTTCAATTTTTTTTTTGAAAATTTTTTTTGGAAATTTTTTTTTTGAAATTTTTTTTTTCGAAAATTTTTTTTGAAATTTTTTTCCAATTTTTTTAAAATTTTTTTTTCGAAATTTTTTTGAAATTTTTTTCCAATTTTTTTTTCAATTTTTTTTAAATTTTTTTTTTAATTTTTTTTTTGAAATTTTTTTTTTGTATTTTTTTTTTTGAAATTTTTTTTTTCGAAAATTTTTTTGAAATTTTTTTTTTTTGTATTTTTTTTTTGAAATTTTTTTTTTCGAAAATTTTTTTGAAATTTTTTTTTTTGAAAATTTTTTTTTTTTAAATTTTTTTTTTGAAATTTTTTTTTTCGAAAATTTTTTTGAAATTTTTTTTTTGAAAATTTTTTTTTTTGAAATTTTTTTTGAAATTTTTTTTTGAAATTTTTTTTTTGAAATTTTTTTTTTCGAAAATTTTTTTGAAATTTTTTTCCAATTTTTTTTTTCAATTTTTTAAAAAAATTTTTAAATTTTTTTTTTGAATTTTTTTTTTTTTTAATTTTGTTTTTCGAAAATTTTTTTGAAAATTTTTTTTTTTGAAATTTTTTTTTTGAAATTTTTTTTTTCGAAAATTTTTTTGAAATTTTTTTTTTGAAAATTTTTTTTTTTGAAATTTTTTTTTTGAAATTTTTTTTTGAAATTTTTTTTTTCGAAAATTTTTTTGAAATTTTTTTTTTTGAAAATTTTTTTTTCGAAATTTTTTTTGGAATTTTTTTTTTGAAAATTTTTTTTTTTGAAATTTTTTTTTTTTAATTTTTTTTTTGAAATTTTTTTTTTTGAAATTTTTTTTTTGAAATTTTTTTTTGAAATTTTTTTTTTCGAAAATTTTTTTGAAATTTTTTTTTTCGAAAATTTTTTGAAATTTTTTTCCAATTTTTTTTTTCAATTTTTTTAAATTTTTTTTTTAAATTTTTTTTTTTTTAATTTTTTTTTTGAAATTTTTTTTTTGAAAATTTTTTTTTCGATTTTTTTTTTCAATTTTTTTTTAAATTTTTTTTTTGAAAATTTTTTTTGAAATTTATTTTTTTAAATTTTTTTTTTGAAAATTTTTTTTTTCAATTTTTTTTTTCAATTTTTTAAAATTTTTTTTAAATTTTTTTTGAATTTTTTTTTTTTTAATTTTTTTTTTCGAAAATTTTTTTGAAATTTTTTTCCAATTTTTTTTTTTATATTTTTTTTGAAATTTTTTTTTTTTGAAATTTTTTTTTTGAAATTTTTTTTTTTGTATTTTTTTTTTGAAATTTTTTTTTTTGAAAATTTCTTTTTCGAAAATTTTTTTGAAATTTTTTTCCAATTTTTTTTTTCAATTTTTTTAAAATTTTTTTTTTTATTTTTTTTTTAATTAAAAATTTTTTTTGAAAAAATTTTTTTGAATTTTTTTCCAATTTTTTTTTCAATTTTTTTAAAATTTTTTTTAAATTTTTTTTTTAAATTTTTTTTTTTTGAAATTTTTTTTTTTGAAATTTTTTTTTTGAAAATTTTTTTTTGAAATTTTTTTTTTATTTTTTTTTTAATTTTTTTTTTGAAAATTTTTTTTTTGAAAATTTTTTTTTTGAAATTTTTTTTTGAATTTTTTTTTCAATTTTTTTAAAAATTTTTTTTTTTATTTTTTTTAAATTTTTTTTTGAAAATTTTTTTTTTTGAAAATTTTTTTTTTGAAATTTTTTTTTTGAATCTTTTTTTCAATTTTTTTTAAATTTTTTTTTAAAATTTTTTTTAAATTTTTTTTTTGAAAATTTTTTTTTTGAAATTTTTTTTTCGAAAATGTTTTTGAAATTTTTTTCCAATTTTTTTTTTCAATTTTTTTAAATTTTTTTTTGAAATTTTTTTTTTTTTTTTTTGAAATTTTTTTTTTGAAAATTTTTTTTTCGACTTTTTTTCTAAATTTTTTTGAAATTTTTTTTTTCGAAAATTTTTTTGAAAATTTTTTTTTTTGAAATTTTTTTTTTGAAATTTTTTTTTTCGAAAATTTTTTTTTCGAAAATTTTTTTGAAATTTTTTTTTTTGAAAATTTTTTTTTTGAAATTTTTTTTTTCGAAATTTTTTTTGAAATTTTTTATTTGAAAATTTTTTTTTTGAAATTTTTTTTTTTTAAATTTTTTTTTGAAATTTTTTTTTTTGAAATTTTTTTTTTGAAATTTTTTTTTGAAATTTTTTTTTTCGAAAATTTTTTTGAAATTTTTTTTTTCGAAATTTTTTTTTGAAATTTTTTTTTTCGAAAATTTTTTAAAATTTTTTTCCAATTTTTTTTTTCAATTTTTTTGAAATTTTTTTTTTCGAAATTTTTTTTTGAAATTTTTTTTTTCGAAAATTTTTTTGAAATTTTTTTTTTCGAAATTTTTTTCGAAAATTTTTTAAAATTTTTTTCCAATTTTTTTTTTCAATTTTTTTTAAATTTATTTTTTTTGTATTTTTTTTTGAAATTTTTTTTTTCGAAAATTTTTTTGAAATTTTTTTCCAATTTTTTTTTTCAATTTTTTAAAAAAAATTTTTAAATTATTTTTTTGAAATTTTTTTTGAATTTTTTTTTGAAATCTTTTTAAAAATTTTTTTAAATTATTTTTTTAAAATTTTTTTAAAATTTTTTTTTTGAAAATTTTTTTTTTGAAAATTTTTTTTTTTGAAATTTTTTTAAAATTTTTTTTAAATTTTTTTTTGGAAAATTTTTTTTTTCAATTTTTTTTTTCAATTTTTTTTTCAATTTTTTAAAAATTTTTTTTAAATTTGTTTTTTGAAATTTTTTTTTTTATATTTTTTTTTTGAAAAATTTTTTTCGAAATTTTTTTTTCGATTTTTTTTTTTGAAATTTTTTTTCGAAAATTTTTTTGAGATTTTTTTTTTTGAAATTTTTTTTTTTTTATTTTTTTTTTCAATTTTTTTTAATTTTTTTTTGAAATTTTTTTTCAATTTTTTTTAAAATTTCTTTTTTGAAATTTTTTTTTTCGAAAATTTTTTTGAAATTTTTTTCCAATTTTTTTAAATTTTTTTTTGAAATTTTTTTTTTTTGAAATTTTTTTTTTTGAAATTTTTTTTTTGAAAATTTTTTTTTCGATTTTTTTTTTCAATTTTTTTTAAATTTTTTTTTTGAAAATTTTTTTTGGAAATTTTTTTTTTGAAATTTCTTTTTTCGAAAATTTTTTTTGAAATTTTTTTCCAATTTTTTTTTCAATTTTTTTTAAATTTTTTTTTTAATTTTTTTTTTGAAATTTTTTTTTTTGTATTTTTTTTTTTGAAATTTTTTTTTTCGAAAATTTTTTTGAAATTTTTTTTTTTTGTATTTTTTTTTTGAAATTTTTTTTTTCGAAAATTTTTTTGAAATTTTTTTTTTTTTAAATTTTTTTTTTGAAATTTTTTTTTCGAAAATTTTTTTGAAATTTTTTTTTTGAAAATTTTTTTTTTTGAAATTTTTTTTTGAAATTTTTTTTTGAAATTTTTTTTTTCGAAAATTTTTTTGAAATTTTTTTCCAATTTTTTTTTTCAATTTTTTAAAAAAATTTTTAAATTTTGTTTTTGAATTTTTTTTTTTTTTAATTTTGTTTTTCGAAAATTTTTTTGAAAATTTTTTTTTTTGAAATTTTTTTTTTGAAATTTTTTTTTTCGAAAATTTTTTTGAAATTTTTTTTTTGAAAATTTTTTTTTTTGAAATTTTTTTTTTGAAATTTTTTTTTGAAATTTTTTTTTTCGAAAATTTTTTTGAAATTTTTTTTTTTGAAAATTTTTTTTTCGAAATTTTTTTTGGAATTTTTTTTTTGAAAATTTTTTTTTTTGAAATTTTTTTTTTTTAATTTTTTTTTTGAAATTTTTTTTTTTGAAATTTTTTTTTTCAATTTTTTAAAATTTTTTTAAAATTTTTTTTGAATTTTTTTTTTTTTAATTTTTTTTTTCGAAAATTTTTTTGAAATTTTTTTCCAATTTTTTTTTTTATATTTTTTTTGAAATTTTTTTTTTTTAAATTTTTTTTTTGAAATTTTTTTTTTGTATTTTTTTTTGAAATTTTTTTTTTTGAAAATTTCTTTTTCGAAAATTTTTTTGAAATTTTTTTCCAATTTTTTTTTTCAATTTTTTAAAAATTTTTTTTTTTTATTTTTTTTTTAATTAAAAATTTTTTTTGAAAAAATTTTTTTGAATTTTTTTCCAATTTTTTTTTCAATTTTTTTAAAATTTTTTTAAAATTTTTTTTTTAAATTTTTTTTTTTTGAAATTTTTTTTTTTGAAATTTTTTTTTTGAAAATTTTTTTTTGAAATTTTTTTTTTATTTTTTTTTAATTTTTTTTTTGAAAAT
>OX101812.2:39112508-39115008 GCA_944452925.2 Chrysolina oricalcia
TCGATTTTTTTTTCAATTTTTTTTAAAATATTTTTTTTGAAATGTTTTTTTTGAAATTTTTTTTTTGAAATTTTTTTTTTGAAATTTTTTTTTTATTTTTTTTTAATTTTTTTTTTGAAAATTTTTTTTTTGAAAATTTTTTTTTTGAAATTTTTTTTTTGAATTTTTTTTTCAATTTTTTTAAAAATTTTTTTTTTTATTTTTTTTAAATTTTTTTTTGAAATTTTTTTTTTTGAAATTTTTTTTTTGAAATTTTTTTTTTGAATCTTTTTTTTTTGAAATTTTTTTTTTTTAATTTTTTTTTTGAAATTTTTTTTTTAAATTTTTTTTTTGAAATTTTTTTTTTGAAATTTTTTTTTTGAAATTTTTTTTTTGAAATTTTTTTTTGAAATTTTTTTTTTCGAAAATTTTTTTGAAATTTTTTTTTTCGAAATTTTTTTTGAAATTTTTTTTTTCGAAAATTTTTTAAAATTTTTTTCCAATTTTTTTTTTCAATTTTTTTTAAATTTATTTTTTTTGTATTTTTTTTTTGAAATTTGTTTTTTCGAAAATTTTTTTGAAATTTTTTTCCAATTTTTTTTTTTCAATTTTTTAAAAATTTTTTTTAAATTATTTTTTTGAAATTTCTTTTGAATTTTTTTTTTGAAATTTTTTTTTTGAAATTTTTTTTTTTTGAAATTTTTTTTTTATTTTTTTGAAATTTTTTTTTTATTTTTTTAAAATTTTTTTTTTTGAAAATTTTTTTTTCGATTTTTTTTTTCAATTTTTTTTAAAATATTTTTTTTGAAATGTTTTTTTTGAAATTTTTTTTTTGAAATTTTTTTTTTGAAATTTTTTTTTTATTTTTTTTTAATTTTTTTTTTGAAAATTTTTTTTTTGAAAATTTTTTTTTTGAAATTTTTTTTTTGAATTTTTTTTTCAATTTTTTTAAAAATTTTTTTTTTTATTTTTTTTAAATTTTTTTTTGAAATTTTTTTTTTTGAAATTTTTTTTTTATTTTTTTTTAATTTTTTTTTTGAAAATTTTTTTTTTGAAAATTTTTTTTTTGAAATTTTTTTTTTGAATTTTTTTTTCAATTTTTTTTAAAATTTTTTTTTTTTAATTTTTTTAAAATTTTTTTTTTGAAAATTTTTTTTTTGAAATTTTTTTTTTCGAAAATTTTTTTGAAATTTTTTTCCAATTTTTTTTTTCAATTTTTTTAAATTTTTTTTTGAAATTTTTTTTTTTTTTTTTTTTTTTTTGAAATTTTTTTTTTGAAAATTTTTTTTTCGATTTTTTTTTTCAATTTTTTTTAAAATTTTTTTTTTGAAAATTTTTTTTTGAAATTTTTTTTTTGAAAATTTTTTTTTCGATTTTTTTTTTCAATTTTTTTTAAAATTTTTTTTTTGAAAATTTTTTTTTGAAATTTTTTTTTTGAAATTTTTTTTTTTATTTTTTTTAAATTTTTTTTTTGAAAATTTTTTTTTTGAAAATTTTTTTTTTGAAATTTTTTTTTCAATTTTTTTTAAAATTTTTTTTTTTAAATTTTTTTTAAATTTTTTTTTTGAAAATTTTTTTTTTGAAATTTTTTTTTTCGAAAATTTTTTTTGAAATTTTTTTCCAATTTTTTTAAAATTTTTTTTTGAATTTTTTTTTTTTTTTAATTTTTTTTTTTGAAATTTTTTTTTTCGAAATTTTTTTGAAATTTTTTTCCAATTTTTTTTTCAATTTTTTTAAAATTTTTTTTAAATTTTTTTTTTGAAATTTTTTTTTTGTATTTTTTTTTTGAAATTTTTTTGAATTTTATTTCCAATTTTTTTTTTCAATTTTTTTAAAATTTTTTTTTTGAAATTTTTTTTTTGTATTTTTTTTTTTGAAATCTTTTTTTTCGAAAATTTTTTTGAAATTTTTTTTTTTGTATTTTTTTTTTTGAATTTTTTTTTTTTCGAAAATTTTTTTGAAAATTTTTTTTTTTGAAATTTTTTTTTTGAAATTTTTTTTTTCGAAAATTTTTTTGAAATTTTTTTTTTTGAAAATTTTTTTTTTGAAATTTTTTTTTTCGAAATTTTTTTTGAAATTTTTTATTTGAAAATTTTTTTTTTGAAATTTTTTTTTTTAATTTTTTTTTGAAATTTTTTTTTTGAAATTTTTTTGAAATTTTTTTTTTCGAAATTTTTTTTGAAATTTTTTTTGAAATTTTTTTTTTCGAAATTTTTTTTTTGAAAATTTTTTTTTTGAAATTTTTTTCCAATTTTTTTTTAAATTGTTTTGAAATTTTTTTTTTGAAATTTTTTTTTTGTATTTTTTTTTTGAAATTTTTTTTTTGAAAATTTTTTTTTTGAAATTTTTTTCCAATTTTTTTTTTCAATTTATTTAAAATTTTTTTTTTAATTTTTTAAAAAATTTTTTTGAAAAATTTTTTTTGAAATTTTTTTTTTCGAAAATTTTTTTGAAATTTTTTTTTTTGAAAATTTTTTTTTTTAAATTTTTTTTTTTGAAATTTTTTTCCAATTTTTTTTTT
>OX101812.2:39117508-39120008 GCA_944452925.2 Chrysolina oricalcia
TTTTTTTTGAAATTTTTTTTTGAAATTATTTTTTTCGAAAATTTTTTTGAAATTTTTTTCCAATTTTTTTTTCAATTTTTTTTAAATTTTTTTTTGAAATTTTTTTTTTTAATTTTTTTTAAATTTTTTTTGAAATTTTTTTTTGAAATTATTTTTTTCGAAAATTTTTTTGAAATTTTTTTCCAATTTTTTTTTCAATTTTTTTGAAATTTTTTTTTGAAATTTTTTTTTTAAAATTTTTTTTAAATTTTTTTTGAAATTTTTTTTTGAAATTATTTTTTTCGAAAATTTTTTTGAAATTTTTTTCCAATTTTTTTAAAATTTTTTTTTGAAATTTTTTTTTTTTGAAATTTTTTTTTTTTAAATTTTTTTTTTGAAAATTTTTTTTTCGATTTTTTTTTTCAATTTTTTTTTAAATTTTTTTTTTGAAAATTTTTTTTTGAAATTTTTTTTTTGAAATTTTTCTTTTATTTTTATAATTTTTTTTTTTGAAATTTTTTTTTTTGAAATTTTTTTTTTGAATTTTTTTTGAAAATTTTTTTTAAAATTTTTTTTTAAAATTTTTTTTAAATTTTTTTTTTTAAATTTTTTTTTTGAAATTTTTTTTTTTTGAAATTTTTTTTCAATTTTTTTTTTTAATTTTTTTAAATTATTTTTTTGAAATTTTTTTTGAATTTTTTTTTTGAAATTTTTTTTTTGAAATTTTTTTTCTGAATTTTTTTTTCAATTTTTTTTAATATTTTTTTTGAAATTTTTTTTTTAAAATTTTTTTTAAATTTTTTTTTTTGAAAATTTTTTTTTTGAAATTTTTTTTTTCGAAATTTTTTTGAAATTTTTTTCCAATTTTTTTTTTCAATTTTTTTAAAAATTTTTTTAAATTTTTTTTTTGAATTTTTTTTTTTGTACTTTTTTTTTGAAATTTTTTTTTTCGAAAATTTTTTTGAAATTATTTTTTTTTGAAATTTTTTTTTTGAAAATTTTTTTTTTGAAATTTTTTTTTTTCGAAAATTTTTTTGAAATTTTTTTTTTGAAAATTTGTTTTTTTGAAATTTTTTTTTTTTAAATTTTTTTTTTTGAAATTTTTTTTTAAAAATTTTTTTTAAATTTTTTTTTTGAAATTTTTTTTTTTGTATTTTTTTTTTGAAATTTTTTTTTTCGAAAATTTTTGTGAAATTATTTTTTTTTGAAATTTTTTTTTTTGAAAATTTTTTTTTTGAAATTTTTTTTTGAAATTTTTTTTTTGAAATTTTTTTTTTCGAAAATTTTTTTGAAATTTTTTTCCAATTATTTTTTTGAAATTTTTTTTTTTGAAATTTGTTTTTTTGAAAATTTTTTTTTTGAAATTTTTTTTTTCGAAATTTTTTTCCAATTTTTTTTTTCAATTTTTTTAAAAATTTTTTTAAATTTTTTTTTGAATTTTTTTTTTGTACTTTTTTTTTTGAAATTTTTTTTTTCGAAAATTTTTTTGAAATTATTTTTTTTTGAAATTTTTTTTTTGAAAATTTTTTTTTTGAAATTTTTTTTTTTCGAAAATTTTTTTGAAATTTTTTTTTTGAAAATTTGTTTTTTTGAAATTTTTTTTTTTTAAATTTTTTTTTTTGAAATTTTTTTTTAAAAATTTTTTTTTAATTTTTTTTTTGAAATTTTTTTTTTTTGTATTTTTTTTTTTGAAATTTTTTTTTTCGAAAATTTTTTTGAAATTATTTTTTTTTGAAATTTTTTTTTTTGAAAATTTTTTTTTTGAAATTTTTTTTTGAAATTTTTTTTTTTGAAATTTTTTTTTTCGAAAATTTTTTTGAAATTTTTTTCCAATTATTTTTTTGAAATTTTTTTTTTTGAAATTTTTTTTTTTTTAATTTTTTTTTTAATTTTTTTTTTCGAAATTTTTTTGAAATTTTTTTCCAATTTTTTTTTCAATTTTTTTAAAATTTTTTTGAAATTTTTTTTTGAAATTTTTTTTTTTGTATTTTTTTTTTTGAAATTTTTTTTTTGAAATTTTTTTTTTTGAAAATTTTTTTTTTTTAATTTTTTTTTTGAAATTTTTTTTTTCGAAATTTTTTTGAAATTTTTTTCCAATTTTTTTTTCAATTTTTTTAAAATTTTTTTGAAATTTTTTTTTGAAATTTTTTTTTTTGTATTTTTTTTTTTGAAATTTTTTTTTTTTGAAATTTTTTTTTTCAAAAATTTTTTTGAAATTTTTTTCCATTTTTTTTTTCAATTTTTTTAAAAATTTTTTTAAATTATTTTTTTGAAATTTTTTTTGAATTTTTTTTCGAAATTTTTTTTCGAATTTTTTTTTTCAATTTTTTTTTTGAAAATTTTTTTTTTTGAAATTTTTTTTTTTGAAATTTTTTTTTTGAAAATTTTTTTGAAATTTTTTTTGAAATTTTTTTTTTCGATTTTTTTTTTGAAATTTTTTTTTCGAAAATTTTTTTGAAATTTTTTTTTTTGAAATTTTTTTTATTTTTAATTTTTTTTTTTGAAATTTTTTTTTCGAAAA
>OX101812.2:39125008-39170008 GCA_944452925.2 Chrysolina oricalcia
TTTTTCAATTTTTTTTAAATTTTTTTTTGAAATTTTTTTTTTTTGAAATTTTTTTTTTTTAAATTTTTTTTTTGAAAATTTTTTTTTCGATTTTTTTTTTCAATTTTTTTTTAAATTTTTTTTTTGAAAATTTTTTTTTGAAATTTTTTTTTTGAAATTTTTTTTCAATTTTTTTTTTAAATTTTTTTAAATTATTTTTTTGAAATTTTTTTTGAATTTTTTTTTTGAAATTTTTTTTTTGAAATTTTTTTTCTGAATTTTTTTTTCAATTTTTTTTAATATTTTTTTTGAAATTTTTTTTTTAAAATTTTTTTTAAATTTTTTTTTTTGAAAATTTTTTTTTTGAAATTTTTTTTTTCGAAATTTTTTTGAAATTTTTTTCCAATTTTTTTTTTCAATTTTTTTAAAAATTTTTTTAAATTTTTTTTTTGAATTTTTTTTTTTTGTACTTTTTTTTTGAAATTTTTTTTTCGAAAATTTTTTTGAAATTATTTTTTTTTGAAATTTTTTTTTTGAAAATTTTTTTTTTGAAATTTTTTTTTTTCGAAAATTTTTTTGAAATTTTTTTTTTGAAAATTTGTTTTTTTGAAATTTTTTTTTTTTTAATTTTTTTTTTTGAAATTTTTTTTTAAAAATTTTTTTTTAATTTTTTTTTTGAAATTTTTTTTTTTTGTATTTTTTTTTTGAAATTTTTTTTTTCGAAAATTTTTTTGAAATTTTTTTCCAATTATTTTTTGAAATTTTTTTTTTTGAAATTTTTTTTTTTGAAAATTTTTTTTTTGAAATTTTTTTTTTCGAAATTTTTTTCCAATTTTTTTTTTCAATTTTTTTAAAAATTTTTTTAAATTTTTTTTTGAATTTTTTTTTTTTGTACTTTTTTTTTTGAAATTTTTTTTTTCGAAAATTTTTTTGAAATTATTTTTTTTTGAAATTTTTTTTTTGAAAATTTTTTTTTTGAAATTTTTTTTTTTCGAAAATTTTTTTGAAATTTTTTTTTTGAAAATTTGTTTTTTTGAAATTTTTTTTTTTTAAATTTTTTTTTTTGAAATTTTTTTTTAAAAATTTTTTTTAAATTTTTTTTTTGAAATTTTTTTTTTTTGTATTTTTTTTTGAAATTTTTTTTTTCGAAAATTTTTTTGAAATTATTTTTTTTTGAAATTTTTTTTTTTGAAAATTTTTTTTTTGAAATTTTTTTTTGAAATTTTTTTTTTTGAAATTTTTTTTTTCGAAAATTTTTTTGAAATTTTTTTCCAATTATTTTTTTGAAATTTTTTTTTTTGAAATTTTTTTTTTTTAATTTTTTTTTTAATTTTTTTTTTCGAAATTTTTTTGAAATTTTTTTCCAATTTTTTTTTCAATTTTTTTAAAATTTTTTTGAAATTTTTTTTTGAAATTTTTTTTTTTTGTATTTTTTTTTTTGAAATTTTTTTTTTGAATTTTTTTTTTTTGAAAATTTTTTTTTTTTAATTTTTTTTTTGAAATTTTTTTTTTCGAAATTTTTTTGAAATTTTTTTCCAATTTTTTTTTCAATTTTTTTTAAATTTTTTTGAAATTTTTTTTTGAAATTTTTTTTTTTGTATTTTTTTTTTGAAATTTTTTTTTTTTGAAATTTTTTTTTCAAAAATTTTTTTGAAATTTTTTTCCATTTTTTTTTTCAATTTTTTTAAAAATTTTTTTAAATTATTTTTTTGAAATTTTTTTTGAATTTTTTTTCGAAATTTTTTTTCGAATTTTTTTTTTCAATTTTTTTTTTGAAAATTTTTTTTTTTGAAATTTTTTTTTTTGAAATTTTTTTTTTGAAAATTTTTTTGAAATTTTTTTTGAAATTTTTTTTTTCGATTTTTTTTTTGAAATTTTTTTTTCGAAAATTTTTTTGAAATTTTTTTTTTTGAAATTTTTTTTATTTTTAATTTTTTTTTTTTGAAATTTTTTTTTCGAAAATTTTTTTGAAATTTTTTTTGAAATTTTTTTTTTGAAAATTTTTTTTTCGAATTTTTTTTCAATTTTTTTTTCAATTTTTATTAAAATTTTTTTTTTTATTTTTTTTTTTTTTTTAAAAATTTTTTTTGAAAAATTTTTTTTGAATTTTTTTCCAATTTTTTTTTCAATTTTTTTAAAATTTTTTTTAAATTTTTTTTTGAAATTTTTTTTTTTTTAAATTTTTTTTTTGAAATTATTTTTTTCGAAAAATTTTTTGAAATTTTTTTCCAATTTTTTTTTTTTAATTTTTTTAAAATTTTTTTTTGAAATTTTTTTTTTTTTGAAATTTTTTTTTTTGAAATTTTTTTCTTGAAAATTTTTTTTTCGATTTTTTTAAAATTATTTTTTTGAAATTTTTTTTTGAATTTTTTTTTTGAAATTTTTTTTTTTGAAATTTTTTTTTTCGAAAATTTTTTGAAATTTTTTTCCAATTTTTTTTTTCAATTTTTTTTAAATTTATTTTTTTTGTATTTTTTTTTTGAAATTTTTTTTTTCGAAAATTTTTTTGAAATTTTTTTCCAATTTTTTTTTTCAATTTTTTTTAAAAATTTTTTTAAATTATTTTTTTGAAATTTTTTTCCAATTTTTTTTAAATTATTTTTTTGAAATTTTTTTTTTGAATTTTTTTTTCAATTTTTTTTAAAATTTTTTTTGAAATTTTTTTTTTTAAATTTTTTTTTAAATTTTTTTTTTGAAAATTTTTTTTTTGAAATTTTTTTTTTTTGAAATTTTTTTTTTCGAAAATTTTTTTGAAATTTTTTTTTTGAAAATTTTTTTTTTGAAATTTTTTTTTTGAAATTTTTTTTTGAATTTTTTTTTCAATTTTTTTTAAAATTTTTTTTTTTAATTTTTTTTAAATTTTTTTTTTTGAAAATTTTTTTTTTGAAATTTTTTTTTGAAATTTTTTTTTTCGAAAATTTTTTTGAAATTTTTTTCCAATTTTTTTTTTCAATTTTTTTAAAATTTTTTTTAAATTTTTTTTTGAAATTTTTTTTTTTTGAAATTTTTTTTTTTAAATTTTTTTTTTCGAAAATTTTTTTGAAATTTTTTTCCAATTTTTTTTTTCAATTTTTTTTAAATTTTTTTGAAATTTTTTTTTTGAAATTTTTTTTTTGTATTTTTTTTTTTGAAATTTTTTTTTTGAAAATTTTTTTTTTGAAATTTTTTTCCAATTTTTTTTTTCAATTTATTTAAAATTTTTTATTTTTATTTTTTTTTTTATTTTTTGAAAATTTTTTTTGAAAAATTTTTTTTGAAATTTTTTTTTTCGAAAATTTTTTTGAAATTTTTTTTTTTGAAAATTTTTTTTTTAAATTTTTTTTTTTTAAATTTTTTTCCAATTTTTTTTTTCAATTTTTTTAAAATTTTTTTGAAATTTTTTTTTTTGAAATTTTTTTCCAATTTTTTTTTTCAATTTTTTTAAAATTCTTTTTAAATTTTTTTTTGAAATTTTTTTTTTTTGAAATTTTTTTTTGAAATTTTTTTTTTCGAAAAGTTTTTTGAAATTTTTTTCCAATTTTTTTTTTCAATTTTTTTTAAATTTTTTTTTGAAATTTTTTTTTTGAAATTTTTTTTTTGAAATTTTCTTTTTCGAAATTTTTTTGAAATTTTTTTCCAATTTTTTTTTCAATTTTTTAAAAATTTTTTTTAAATTTTTTTTTTGAAATTTTTTTTTTTGTATTTTTTTTTTTGAAATTTTTTTTTTTGAAAATTTTTTTTTTGAAATTTTTTTTTTGAAATTTTTTTTTTTGAAATTTTTTTTTTCGAAAATTTTTTTGAAATTTTTTTCCAATTTTTTTTTTCAATTTATTTAAAATTTTTTATTTTTATTTTTTTTTTTATTTTTTGAAAATTTTTTTTGAAAAATTTTTTTTGAAATTTTTTTTTTCGAAAATTTTTTTGAAATTTTTTTTTTTGAAAATTTTTTTTTTAAATTTTTTTTTTTTAAATTTTTTTCCAATTTTTTTTTTCAATTTTTTTAAAATTTTTTTGAAATTTTTTTTTTTGAAATTTTTTTCCAATTTTTTTTTTCAATTTTTTTAAAATTCTTTTTAAATTTTTTTTTGAAATTTTTTTTTTTTGAAATTTTTTTTTGAAATTTTTTTTTTCGAAAAGTTTTTTGAAATTTTTTTCCAATTTTTTTTCAATTTTTTTTAAATTTTTTTTAAATTTTTTTTAAATTTTTTTTGAAATTTTTTTTGAAATTATTTTTTTCGAAAATTTTTTTGAAATTTTTTTCCAATTTTTTTTTCAATTTTTTTTAAATTTTTTTTTGAATTTTTTTTTTTTAAATTTTTTTTAAATTTTTTTTGAAATTTTTTTTTGAAATTATTTTTTTCGAAAATTTTTTTGAAATTTTTTTCCAATTTTTTTTTTTCAATTTTTTTTAAATTTTTTTTTGAAATTTTTTTTTTTTGAAATTTTTTTTTTTTAAATTTTTTTTTTGAAAATTTTTTTTTCGATTTTTTTTTTCAATTTTTTTTTAAATTTTTTTTTTGAAAATTTTTTTTTGAAATTTTTTTTTTGAAATTTTTTTTCAATTTTTTTTTTAAATTTTTTTAAATTATTTTTTTGAAATTTTTTTTGAATTTTTTTTTTGAAATTTTTTTTTTGAAATTTTTTTTCTGAATTTTTTTTTCAATTTTTTTTAATATTTTTTTTGAAATTTTTTTTTTAAAATTTTTTTTAAATTTTTTTTTTTGAAAATTTTTTTTTTGAAATTTTTTTTTTCGAAATTTTTTTGAAATTTTTTTCCAATTTTTTTTTTCAATTTTTTTAAAAATTTTTTTAAATTTTTTTTTTGAATTTTTTTTTTTTGTACTTTTTTTTTGAAATTTTTTTTTCGAAAATTTTTTTGAAATTATTTTTTTTTGAAATTTTTTTTTTGAAAATTTTTTTTTTGAAATTTTTTTTTTTCGAAAATTTTTTTGAAATTTTTTTTTTGAAAATTTGTTTTTTTGAAATTTTTTTTTTTTTAATTTTTTTTTTTGAAATTTTTTTTTTAAAATTTTTTTTAAATTTTTTTTTTGAAATTTTTTTTTTTTGTATTTTTTTTTTTGAAATTTTTTTTTTCGAAAATTTTTTTGAAATTATTTTTTTTTGAAATTTTTTTTTTTGAAAATTTTTTTTTTGAAATTTTTTTTTGAAATTTTTTTTTTTGAAATTTTTTTTTTCGAAAATTTTTTTGAAATTTTTTTCCAATTATTTTTTGAAATTTTTTTTTTTGAAATTTTTTTTTTTGAAAATTTTTTTTTTGAAATTATTTTTTTCGAAATTTTTTTCCAATTTTTTTTTTCAATTTTTTTAAAAATTTTTTTAAATTTTTTTTTGAATTTTTTTTTTTGTACTTTTTTTTTTGAAATTTTTTTTTTCGAAAATTTTTTTGAAATTATTTTTTTTTGAAATTTTTTTTTTGAAAATTTTTTTTTTGAAATTTTTTTTTTTCGAAAATTTTTTTGAAATTTTTTTTTTGAAAATTTGTTTTTTTGAAATTTTTTTTTTTTAAATTTTTTTTTTTGAAATTTTTTTTTAAAAATTTTTTTTAAATTTTTTTTTTGAAATTTTTTTTTTTTGTATTTTTTTTTTGAAATTTTTTTTTTCGAAAATTTTTTTGAAATTATTTTTTTTTGAAATTTTTTTTTTTGAAAATTTTTTTTTTGAAATTTTTTTTTGAAATTTTTTTTTTTGAAATTTTTT
This sequence comes from Chrysolina oricalcia, assembly GCA_944452925.2. NCBI lineage: Eukaryota > Metazoa > Arthropoda > Insecta > Coleoptera > Chrysomelidae > Chrysolina > Chrysolina oricalcia. The sequence continues at coordinate 39,130,685 of OX101812.2, forward strand.
TTTTCGAAAATTTTTTTGAAATTTTTTTCCAATTATTTTTTTGAAATTTTTTTTTTTGAAATTTTTTTTTTTTAATTTTTTTTTTAATTTTTTTTTTCGAAATTTTTTTGAAATTTTTTTCCAATTTTTTTTTCAATTTTTTTAAAATTTTTTTGAAATTTTTTTTTGAAATTTTTTTTTTTTGTATTTTTTTTTTTGAAATTTTTTTTTTGAATTTTTTTTTTTTGAAAATTTTTTTTTTTTAATTTTTTTTTTGAAATTTTTTTTTTCGAAATTTTTTTGAAATTTTTTTCCAATTTTTTTTTCAATTTTTTTTAAATTTTTTTGAAATTTTTTTTTGAAATTTTTTTTTTTGTATTTTTTTTTTGAAATTTTTTTTTTTTGAAATTTTTTTTTCAAAAATTTTTTTGAAATTTTTTTCCATTTTTTTTTTCAATTTTTTTAAAAATTTTTTTAAATTATTTTTTTGAAATTTTTTTTGAATTTTTTTTCGAAATTTTTTTTCGAATTTTTTTTTTCAATTTTTTTTTTGAAAATTTTTTTTTTGAAATTTTTTTTTTTGAAATTTTTTTTTTGAAAATTTTTTTGAAATTTTTTTTGAAATTTTTTTTTTCGATTTTTTTTTTGAAATTTTTTTTTCGAAAATTTTTTTGAAATTTTTTTTTTTGAAATTTTTTTTATTTTTAATTTTTTTTTTTTGAAATTTTTTTTTCGAAAATTTTTTTGAAATTTTTTTTGAAATTTTTTTTTTGAAAATTTTTTTTTCGAATTTTTTTTCAATTTTTTTTTCAATTTTTATTAAAATTTTTTTTTTTATTTTTTTTTTTTTTTTAAAAATTTTTTTTGAAAAATTTTTTTTGAATTTTTTTCCAATTTTTTTTTCAATTTTTTTAAAATTTTTTTTAAATTTTTTTTTGAAATTTTTTTTTTTTTAAATTTTTTTTTTGAAATTATTTTTTTCGAAAAATTTTTTGAAATTTTTTTCCAATTTTTTTTTTTTAATTTTTTTAAAATTTTTTTTTGAAATTTTTTTTTTTTTGAAATTTTTTTTTTTGAAATTTTTTTCTTGAAAATTTTTTTTTCGATTTTTTTAAAATTATTTTTTTGAAATTTTTTTTTGAATTTTTTTTTTGAAATTTTTTTTTTTGAAATTTTTTTTTTCGAAAATTTTTTGAAATTTTTTTCCAATTTTTTTTTTCAATTTTTTTTAAATTTATTTTTTTTGTATTTTTTTTTTGAAATTTTTTTTTTCGAAAATTTTTTTGAAATTTTTTTCCAATTTTTTTTTTCAATTTTTTTTAAAAATTTTTTTAAATTATTTTTTTGAAATTTTTTTCCAATTTTTTTTAAATTATTTTTTTGAAATTTTTTTTGAATTTTTTTTTGAATTTTTTTTTTGAAATTTTTTTTCTTGAAATTTTTTTTTTCGAAAATTTTTTGAAATTTTTTTCCAATTTTTTTTTTCAATTTTTTTTAAATTTATTTTTTTTGTATTTTTTTTTGAAATTTTTTTTTTCGAAAAATTTTTTGAAATTTTTTTCCAATTTTTTTTTTCAATTTTTTTAAAAAATTTTTTTAATTATTTTTTTGAAATTTTTTTTGAATTTTTTTTTTGAAATTTTTTTTTGAAATTTTTTTTTTGAATTTTTTTTTCAATTTTTTTTAAAATTTTTTTTGAAATTTTTTTTTTTAAATTTTTTTTTAAATTTTTTTTTTGAAAATTTTTTTTTTGAAATTTTTTTTTTTTGAAATTTTTTTTTTCGAAAATTTTTTTGAAATTTTTTTTTTGAAAATTTTTTTTTTGAAATTTTTTTTTTGAAATTTTTTTTTGAATTTTTTTTTCAATTTTTTTTAAAATTTTTTTTTTAAATTTTTTTTAAATTTTTTTTTTTGAAAATTTTTTTTTTGAAATTTTTTTTTGAAATTTTTTTTTTCGAAAATTTTTTTGAAATTTTTTTCCAATTTTTTTTTTCAATTTTTTTAAAATTTTTTTTAAATTTTTTTTTGAAATTTTTTTTTTTTGAAATTTTTTTTTTTAAATTTTTTTTTTCGAAAATTTTTTTGAAATTTTTTTCCAATTTTTTTTTTCAATTTTTTTTAAATTTTTTTGAAATTTTTTTTTTGAAATTTTTTTTTTGTATTTTTTTTTTTGAAATTTTTTTTTTGAAAATTTTTTTTTTGAAATTTTTTTCCAATTTTTTTTTTCAATTTATTTAAAATTTTTTATTTTTATTTTTTTTTTTATTTTTTGAAAATTTTTTTTGAAAAATTTTTTTTGAAATTTTTTTTTTCGAAAATTTTTTTGAAATTTTTTTTTTTGAAAATTTTTTTTTTAAATTTTTTTTTTTTAAATTTTTTTCCAATTTTTTTTTTCAATTTTTTTAAAATTTTTTTGAAATTTTTTTTTTTGAAATTTTTTTCCAATTTTTTTTTTCAATTTTTTTAAAATTCTTTTTAAATTTTTTTTTGAAATTTTTTTTTTTTGAAATTTTTTTTTGAAATTTTTTTTTTCGAAAAGTTTTTTGAAATTTTTTTCCAATTTTTTTTTTCAATTTTTTTTTAATTTTTTTTTGAAATTTTTTTTTTGAAATTTTTTTTTTGAAATTTTCTTTTTCGAAATTTTTTTGAAATTTTTTTCCAATTTTTTTTTCAATTTTTTAAAAATTTTTTTTAAATTTTTTTTTTGAAATTTTTTTTTTTGTATTTTTTTTTTTGAAATTTTTTTTTTTGAAAATTTTTTTTTTGAAATTTTTTTTTTGAAATTTTTTTTTTTGAAATTTTTTTTTTCGAAAATTTTTTTGAAATTTTTTTCCAATTTTTTTTTTCAATTTTTTTTTTTATTTTTTTAAATTATTTTTTTGAAATTTTTTTTGAAATTTTTTTTTGAATTTTTTTTTCCATTTTTTTAAAATTCTTTTTAAATTTTTTTTTGAAATTTTTTTTTTTGAAATTTTTTTTTGAAATTTTTTTTTTCGAAAATTTTTTTGAAATTTTTTTCCAATTTTTTTTTTCAATTTTTTTTAAATTTTTTTTTGAAATTTTTTTTTTTTGTATTTTTTTTTTTTAAATTTTTTTTTCTAAAATTTTTTTGAAATTTTTTTTTTGAAAATTTTTTTTTTGAAATTTTTTTTTTTCGAAAATTTTTTTGAAATTTTTTTTTTGAAAATTTTTTTTTTTGAAATTTTTTTTTTAAATTTTTTTTAAATTTTTTTTTTGAAATTTTTTTTTTTGTATTTTTTTTTTTGAAATTTTTTTTTTCGAAATTTTTTTTGAAATTATTTTTTTTTTAAATTTTTTTTTTTGAAATTTTTTTTTGAATTTTTTTTTCAATTTTTTTTTAAATTTTTTTTTTTTAATTTTTTTTAAATTTTTTTTCTGAAAATTTTTTTTTTGAAATTTTTTTTTGAAATTTTTTTTTTCGAAAATTTTTTTGAAATTTTTTTCCAATTTTTTTTTCAATTTTTTTTAAAATTTTTTTTTTAATTTTTTTTTGAAATTTTTTTTTTTTGAAATTTTTTTTTTTTAATTTTTTTTTTCGAAAATTTTTTTGAAATTTTTTTCCAATTTTTTTTTTCAATTTTTTTTAAATTTTTTTGAAATTTTTTTTTTGAAATTTTTTTTTTGTATTTTTTTTTTTGAATTTTTTTTTTTGAAAATTTTTTTTTTGAAATTTTTTTCCAATTTTTTTTTTCAATTTATTTAAAATTTTTTTTTTTTATTTTTTTTTTAATTTTTTAAAAATTTTTTTTGAAAAATTTTTTTTGAAATTTTTTTTTTCGAAAATTTTTTTGAAATTTTTTTTTTGAAAATTTTTTTTTTCAAATTTTTTTTTTGAAATTTTTTTCCAATTTTTTTTTTCAATTTTTTTAAAATTTTTTTGAAATTTTTTTTTTGAAATTTTTTTTTTTGAAATTTTTTTCCAATTTTTTTTTTCAATTTTTTTAAAATTCTTTTTAAATTTTTTTTTGAATTTTTTTTTTTTGAAATTTTTTTTTGAAATTTTTTTTTTCGAAAATTTTTTTGAAATTTTTTTCCAATTTTTTTTTTCAATTTTTTTTAAATTTTTTTTTGAAATTTTTTTTTTTTGAAATTTTTTTTTTTGAAATTTTTTTTTTTCGAAATTTTTTTGAAATTTTTTTCCAATTTTTTTTTCAATTTTTTTAAAATTTTTTTTAATTTTTTTTTTTGAAATTTTTTTTTTTTGTATTTTTTTTTTTGAAATTTTTTTTTTCGAAAATTTTTTTGAAATTATTTTTTTTTGAAATTTTTTTTTTTGAAAATTTTTTTTTTGAAATTTTTTTTTTCGAAAATTTTTTTGAAATTTTTTTTTTGAATATTTTTTTTTTTAAATTTTTTTTTTGAAATTTTTTTTTTTTGTATTTTTTTTTTTGAAATTTTTTTTTTCGAAAATTTTTTTGAAATTATTTTTTTTTGAAATTTTTTTTTTTGAAAATTTTTTTTTGAAATTTTTTTTTTGAAATTTTTTTTTTTGAAATTTTCTTTTTCGAAAATTTTTTTGAAATTTTTTTCCAATTTTTTTTTTCAATTTTTTTTTTTTTTTTTTAAATTATTTTTTTTAATTTTTTTTTTCGAAATTTTTTTGAAATTTTTTTCCAATTTTTTTTTCAATTTTTTTAAAATTTTTTTGAAATTTTTTTTTGAAATTTTTTTTTTTTGTATTTTTTTTTTTGAAATTTTTTTTTTGAATTTTTTTTTTTTGAAAATTTTTTTTTTTTAATTTTTTTTTTGAAATTTTTTTTTTCGAAATTTTTTTGAAATTTTTTTCCAATTTTTTTTTCAATTTTTTTTAAATTTTTTTGAAATTTTTTTTTGAAATTTTTTTTTTTGTATTTTTTTTTTGAAATTTTTTTTTTTTGAAATTTTTTTTTCAAAAATTTTTTTGAAATTTTTTTCCATTTTTTTTTTCAATTTTTTTAAAAATTTTTTTAAATTATTTTTTTGAAATTTTTTTTGAATTTTTTTTCGAAATTTTTTTTCGAATTTTTTTTTTCAATTTTTTTTTTGAAAATTTTTTTTTTTGAAATTTTTTTTTTTGAAATTTTTTTTTTGAAAATTTTTTTGAAATTTTTTTTGAAATTTTTTTTTTCGATTTTTTTTTTGAAATTTTTTTTTCGAAAATTTTTTTGAAATTTTTTTTTTTGAAATTTTTTTTATTTTTAATTTTTTTTTTTTGAAATTTTTTTTTCGAAAATTTTTTTGAAATTTTTTTTGAAATTTTTTTTTTGAAAATTTTTTTTTCGAATTTTTTTTCAATTTTTTTTTCAATTTTTATTAAAATTTTTTTTTTTATTTTTTTTTTTTTTTAAAAAATTTTTTTTGAAAAATTTTTTTTGAATTTTTTTCCAATTTTTTTTTCAATTTTTTTAAAATTTTTTTTAAATTTTTTTTTGAAATTTTTTTTTTTTTAAATTTTTTTTTTGAAATTATTTTTTTCGAAAAATTTTTTGAAATTTTTTTCCAATTTTTTTTTTTTAATTTTTTTAAAATTTTTTTTTGAAATTTTTTTTTTTTTGAAATTTTTTTTTTTGAAATTTTTTTCTTGAAAATTTTTTTTTCGATTTTTTTAAAATTATTTTTTTGAAATTTTTTTTTGAATTTTTTTTTTGAAATTTTTTTTTTTGAAATTTTTTTTTTCGAAAATTTTTTGAAATTTTTTTCCAATTTTTTTTTTCAATTTTTTTTAAATTTATTTTTTTTGTATTTTTTTTTTGAAATTTTTTTTTTCGAAAATTTTTTTGAAATTTTTTTCCAATTTTTTTTTTCAATTTTTTTTAAAAATTTTTTTAAATTATTTTTTTGAAATTTTTTTCCAATTTTTTTTAAATTATTTTTTTGAAATTTTTTTTGAATTTTTTTTTGAATTTTTTTTTTGAAATTTTTTTTCTTGAAATTTTTTTTTTCGAAAATTTTTTGAAATTTTTTTCCAATTTTTTTTTTCAATTTTTTTTAAATTTATTTTTTTTGTATTTTTTTTTGAAATTTTTTTTTTCGAAAAATTTTTTGAAATTTTTTTCCAATTTTTTTTTTCAATTTTTTTAAAAAATTTTTTTAATTATTTTTTTGAAATTTTTTTTGAATTTTTTTTTTGAAATTTTTTTTTGAAATTTTTTTTTTGAATTTTTTTTTCAATTTTTTTTAAAATTTTTTTTGAAATTTTTTTTTTTTGAAATTTTTTTTTTCGAAAATTTTTTTGAAATTTTTTTTTTGAAAATTTTTTTTTTGAAATTTTTTTTTTGAAATTTTTTTTTGAATTTTTTTTTCAATTTTTTTAAAAATTTTTTTTTTTAATTTTTTTTAAATTTTTTTTTTTGAAAATTTTTTTTTTGAAATTTTTTTTTGAAATTTTTTTTTTCGAAAATTTTTTTGAAATTTTTTTCCAATTTTTTTTTTCAATTTTTTTAAAATTTTTTTTAAATTTTTTTTTGAAATTTTTTTTTTTTGAAATTTTTTTTTTTAAATTTTTTTTTTCGAAAATTTTTTTGAAATTTTTTTCCAATTTTTTTTTTCAATTTTTTTTAAATTTTTTTGAAATTTTTTTTTTGAAATTTTTTTTTTGTATTTTTTTTTTTGAAATTTTTTTTTTGAAAATTTTTTTTTTGAAATTTTTTTCCAATTTTTTTTTTCAATTTATTTAAAATTTTTTATTTTTATTTTTTTTTTTATTTTTTGAAAATTTTTTTTGAAAAATTTTTTTTGAAATTTTTTTTTTCGAAAATTTTTTTGAAATTTTTTTTTTTGAAAATTTTTTTTTTAAATTTTTTTTTTTTAAATTTTTTTCCAATTTTTTTTTTCAATTTTTTTAAAATTTTTTTGAAATTTTTTTTTTTGAAATTTTTTTCCAATTTTTTTTTTCAATTTTTTTAAAATTCTTTTTAAATTTTTTTTTGAAATTTTTTTTTTTTGAAATTTTTTTTTGAAATTTTTTTTTTCGAAAAGTTTTTTGAAATTTTTTTCCAATTTTTTTTTTCAATTTTTTTTTAATTTTTTTTTGAAATTTTTTTTTTGAAATTTTTTTTTTGAAATTTTCTTTTTCGAAATTTTTTTGAAATTTTTTTCCAATTTTTTTTTCAATTTTTTAAAAATTTTTTTTAAATTTTTTTTTTGAAATTTTTTTTTTTGTATTTTTTTTTTTGAAATTTTTTTTTTTGAAAATTTTTTTTTTGAAATTTTTTTTTTGAAATTTTTTTTTTTGAAATTTTTTTTTTCGAAAATTTTTTTGAAATTTTTTTCCAATTTTTTTTTTCAATTTTTTTTTTTATTTTTTTAAATTATTTTTTTGAAATTTTTTTTGAAATTTTTTTTTGAATTTTTTTTTCCATTTTTTTAAAATTCTTTTTAAATTTTTTTTTGAAATTTTTTTTTTTGAAATTTTTTTTTGAAATTTTTTTTTTCGAAAATTTTTTTGAAATTTTTTTCCAATTTTTTTTTTCAATTTTTTTTAAATTTTTTTTTGAAATTTTTTTTTTTTGTATTTTTTTTTTTTTAATTTTTTTTTCTAAAATTTTTTTGAAATTTTTTTTTTGAAAATTTTTTTTTTGAAATTTTTTTTTTCGAAAATTTTTTTGAAATTTTTTTTTTGAAAATTTTTTTTTTTGAAATTTTTTTTTTAAATTTTTTTTAAATTTTTTTTTTGAAATTTTTTTTTTTGTATTTTTTTTTTTGAAATTTTTTTTTTCGAAATTTTTTTTGAAATTATTTTTTTTTTAAATTTTTTTTTTTGAAATTTTTTTTTGAATTTTTTTTTGAATTTTTTTTTAAATTTTTTTTTTTTAATTTTTTTTAAATTTTTTTTCTGAAAATTTTTTTTTTGAAATTTTTTTTTGAAATTTTTTTTTTCGAAAATTTTTTTGAAATTTTTTTCCAATTTTTTTTTCAATTTTTTTAAAAATTTTTTTTTAATTTTTTTTTGAAATTTTTTTTTTTTGAAATTTTTTTTTTTTAATTTTTTTTTTCGAAAATTTTTTTGAAATTTTTTTCCAATTTTTTTTTTCAATTTTTTTTAAATTTTTTTGAAATTTTTTTTTTGAAATTTTTTTTTTGTATTTTTTTTTTTGAATTTTTTTTTTTGAAAATTTTTTTTTTGAAATTTTTTTCCAATTTTTTTTTTCAATTTATTTAAAATTTTTTTTTTTTATTTTTTTTTTAATTTTTTAAAAATTTTTTTTGAAAAATTTTTTTTGAAATTTTTTTTTTCGAAAATTTTTTTGAAATTTTTTTTTTGAAAATTTTTTTTTTCAAATTTTTTTTTTGAAATTTTTTTCCAATTTTTTTTTTCAATTTTTTTTAAAATTTTTTTTTTTAATTTTTTTTAAATTTTTTTTTTTGAAAATTTTTTTTTTGAAATTTTTTTTTGAAATTTTTTTTTTCGAAAATTTTTTTGAAATTTTTTTCCAATTTTTTTTTTCAATTTTTTTAAAATTTTTTTTAAATTTTTTTTTGAAATTTTTTTTTTTTGAAATTTTTTTTTTTAAATTTTTTTTTTCGAAAATTTTTTTGAAATTTTTTTCCAATTTTTTTTTTCAATTTTTTTTAAATTTTTTTGAAATTTTTTTTTTGAAATTTTTTTTTTGTATTTTTTTTTTTGAAATTTTTTTTTTGAAAATTTTTTTTTTGAAATTTTTTTCCAATTTTTTTTTTCAATTTATTTAAAATTTTTTATTTTTATTTTTTTTTTTATTTTTTGAAAATTTTTTTTGAAAAATTTTTTTTGAAATTTTTTTTTTCGAAAATTTTTTTGAAATTTTTTTTTTTGAAAATTTTTTTTTTAAATTTTTTTTTTTTAAATTTTTTTCCAATTTTTTTTTTCAATTTTTTTAAAATTTTTTTGAAATTTTTTTTTTTGAAATTTTTTTCCAATTTTTTTTTTCAATTTTTTTAAAATTCTTTTTAAATTTTTTTTTGAAATTTTTTTTTTTTGAAATTTTTTTTTGAAATTTTTTTTTTCGAAAAGTTTTTTGAAATTTTTTTCCAATTTTTTTTTTCAATTTTTTTTAAATTTTTTTTTGAAATTTTTTTTTTGAAATTTTTTTTTTGAAATTTTCTTTTTCGAAATTTTTTTGAAATTTTTTTCCAATTTTTTTTTCAATTTTTTAAAAATTTTTTTTAAATTTTTTTTTTGAAATTTTTTTTTTTGTATTTTTTTTTTTGAAATTTTTTTTTTTGAAAATTTTTTTTTTGAAATTTTTTTTTTGAAATTTTTTTTTTTGAAATTTTTTTTTTCGAAAATTTTTTTGAAATTTTTTTCCAATTTTTTTTTTCAATTTATTTAAAATTTTTTATTTTTATTTTTTTTTTTATTTTTTGAAAATTTTTTTTGAAAAATTTTTTTTGAAATTTTTTTTTTCGAAAATTTTTTTGAAATTTTTTTTTTTGAAAATTTTTTTTTTAAATTTTTTTTTTTTAAATTTTTTTCCAATTTTTTTTTTCAATTTTTTTAAAATTTTTTTGAAATTTTTTTTTTTGAAATTTTTTTCCAATTTTTTTTTTCAATTTTTTTAAAATTCTTTTTAAATTTTTTTTTGAAATTTTTTTTTTTTGAAATTTTTTTTTGAAATTTTTTTTTTCGAAAAGTTTTTTGAAATTTTTTTCCAATTTTTTTTCAATTTTTTTAAAATTTTTTTTAAATTTTTTTTAAATTTTTTTTGAAATTTTTTTTTGAAATTATTTTTTTCGAAAATTTTTTTGAAATTTTTTTCCAATTTTTTTTTCAATTTTTTTTAAATTTTTTTTTGAAATTTTTTTTTTTAAATTTTTTTTAAATTTTTTTTGAAATTTTTTTTTGAAATTATTTTTTTCGAAAATTTTTTTGAAATTTTTTTCCAATTTTTTTTTTCAATTTTTTTTAAATTTTTTTTTGAAATTTTTTTTTTTTGAAATTTTTTTTTTTTAAATTTTTTTTTTGAAAATTTTTTTTTCGATTTTTTTTTTCAATTTTTTTTTAAATTTTTTTTTTGAAAATTTTTTTTTGAAATTTTTTTTTTGAAATTTTTTTTCAATTTTTTTTTTAAATTTTTTTAAATTATTTTTTTGAAATTTTTTTTGAATTTTTTTTTTGAAATTTTTTTTTTGAAATTTTTTTTCTGAATTTTTTTTTCAATTTTTTTTAATATTTTTTTTGAAATTTTTTTTTTAAAATTTTTTTTAAATTTTTTTTTTTGAAAATTTTTTTTTTGAAATTTTTTTTTTCGAAATTTTTTTGAAATTTTTTTCCAATTTTTTTTTTCAATTTTTTTAAAAATTTTTTTAAATTTTTTTTTTGAATTTTTTTTTTTTGTACTTTTTTTTTGAAATTTTTTTTTCGAAAATTTTTTTGAAATTATTTTTTTTTGAAATTTTTTTTTTGAAAATTTTTTTTTTGAAATTTTTTTTTTTCGAAAATTTTTTTGAAATTTTTTTTTTGAAAATTTGTTTTTTTGAAATTTTTTTTTTTTTAATTTTTTTTTTTGAAATTTTTTTTTTAAAATTTTTTTTAAATTTTTTTTTTGAAATTTTTTTTTTTTGTATTTTTTTTTTTGAAATTTTTTTTTTCGAAAATTTTTTTGAAATTATTTTTTTTTGAAATTTTTTTTTTTGAAAATTTTTTTTTTGAAATTTTTTTTTGAAATTTTTTTTTTTGAAATTTTTTTTTTCGAAAATTTTTTTGAAATTTTTTTCCAATTATTTTTTGAAATTTTTTTTTTTGAAATTTTTTTTTTTGAAAATTTTTTTTTTGAAATTATTTTTTTCGAAATTTTTTTCCAATTTTTTTTTTCAATTTTTTTAAAAATTTTTTTAAATTTTTTTTTGAATTTTTTTTTTTGTACTTTTTTTTTTGAAATTTTTTTTTTCGAAAATTTTTTTGAAATTATTTTTTTTTGAAATTTTTTTTTTGAAAATTTTTTTTTTGAAATTTTTTTTTTTCGAAAATTTTTTTGAAATTTTTTTTTTGAAAATTTGTTTTTTTGAAATTTTTTTTTTTTAAATTTTTTTTTTTGAAATTTTTTTTTAAAAATTTTTTTTAAATTTTTTTTTTGAAATTTTTTTTTTTTGTATTTTTTTTTTGAAATTTTTTTTTTCGAAAATTTTTTTGAAATTATTTTTTTTTGAAATTTTTTTTTTTGAAAATTTTTTTTTTGAAATTTTTTTTTGAAATTTTTTTTTTTGAAATTTTTTTTTTCGAAAATTTTTTTGAAATTTTTTTCCAATTATTTTTTTGAAATTTTTTTTTTTGAAATTTTTTTTTTTTAATTTTTTTTTTAATTTTTTTTTTCGAAATTTTTTTGAAATTTTTTTCCAATTTTTTTTTCAATTTTTTTAAAATTTTTTTGAAATTTTTTTTTGAAATTTTTTTTTTTTGTATTTTTTTTTTTGAAATTTTTTTTTTGAATTTTTTTTTTTTGAAAATTTTTTTTTTTTAATTTTTTTTTTGAAATTTTTTTTTTCGAAATTTTTTTGAAATTTTTTTCCAATTTTTTTTTCAATTTTTTTTAAATTTTTTTGAAATTTTTTTTTGAAATTTTTTTTTTTGTATTTTTTTTTTGAAATTTTTTTTTTTTGAAATTTTTTTTTCAAAAATTTTTTTGAAATTTTTTTCCATTTTTTTTTTCAATTTTTTTAAAAATTTTTTTAAATTATTTTTTTGAAATTTTTTTTGAATTTTTTTTCGAAATTTTTTTTCGAATTTTTTTTTTCAATTTTTTTTTTGAAAATTTTTTTTTTGAAATTTTTTTTTTTGAAATTTTTTTTTTGAAAATTTTTTTGAAATTTTTTTTGAAATTTTTTTTTTCGATTTTTTTTTTGAAATTTTTTTTTCGAAAATTTTTTTGAAATTTTTTTTTTTGAAATTTTTTTTATTTTTAATTTTTTTTTTTTGAAATTTTTTTTTCGAAAATTTTTTTGAAATTTTTTTTGAAATTTTTTTTTTGAAAATTTTTTTTTCGAATTTTTTTTCAATTTTTTTTTCAATTTTTATTAAAATTTTTTTTTTTATTTTTTTTTTTTTTTTAAAAATTTTTTTTGAAAAATTTTTTTTGAATTTTTTTCCAATTTTTTTTTCAATTTTTTTAAAATTTTTTTTAAATTTTTTTTTGAAATTTTTTTTTTTTTAAATTTTTTTTTTGAAATTATTTTTTTCGAAAAATTTTTTGAAATTTTTTTCCAATTTTTTTTTTTTAATTTTTTTAAAATTTTTTTTTGAAATTTTTTTTTTTTTGAAATTTTTTTTTTTGAAATTTTTTTCTTGAAAATTTTTTTTTCGATTTTTTTAAAATTATTTTTTTGAAATTTTTTTTTGAATTTTTTTTTTGAAATTTTTTTTTTTGAAATTTTTTTTTTCGAAAATTTTTTGAAATTTTTTTCCAATTTTTTTTTTCAATTTTTTTTAAATTTATTTTTTTTGTATTTTTTTTTTGAAATTTTTTTTTTCGAAAATTTTTTTGAAATTTTTTTCCAATTTTTTTTTTCAATTTTTTTTAAAAATTTTTTTAAATTATTTTTTTGAAATTTTTTTCCAATTTTTTTTAAATTATTTTTTTGAAATTTTTTTTGAATTTTTTTTTGAATTTTTTTTTTGAAATTTTTTTTCTTGAAATTTTTTTTTTCGAAAATTTTTTGAAATTTTTTTCCAATTTTTTTTTTCAATTTTTTTTAAATTTATTTTTTTTGTATTTTTTTTTGAAATTTTTTTTTTCGAAAAATTTTTTGAAATTTTTTTCCAATTTTTTTTTTCAATTTTTTTAAAAAATTTTTTTAATTATTTTTTTGAAATTTTTTTTGAATTTTTTTTTTGAAATTTTTTTTTGAAATTTTTTTTTTGAATTTTTTTTTCAATTTTTTTTAAAATTTTTTTTGAAATTTTTTTTTTTAAATTTTTTTTTAAATTTTTTTTTTGAAAATTTTTTTTTTGAAATTTTTTTTTTTTGAAATTTTTTTTTTCGAAAATTTTTTTGAAATTTTTTTTTTGAAAATTTTTTTTTTGAAATTTTTTTTTTGAAATTTTTTTTTGAATTTTTTTTTCAATTTTTTTTAAAATTTTTTTTTTTAATTTTTTTTAAATTTTTTTTTTTGAAAATTTTTTTTTTGAAATTTTTTTTTGAAATTTTTTTTTTCGAAAATTTTTTTGAAATTTTTTTCCAATTTTTTTTTTCAATTTTTTTAAAATTTTTTTTAAATTTTTTTTTGAAATTTTTTTTTTTTGAAATTTTTTTTTTTAAATTTTTTTTTTCGAAAATTTTTTTGAAATTTTTTTCCAATTTTTTTTTTCAATTTTTTTTAAATTTTTTTGAAATTTTTTTTTTGAAATTTTTTTTTTGTATTTTTTTTTTTGAAATTTTTTTTTTGAAAATTTTTTTTTTGAAATTTTTTTCCAATTTTTTTTTTCAATTTATTTAAAATTTTTTATTTTTATTTTTTTTTTTATTTTTTGAAAATTTTTTTTGAAAAATTTTTTTTGAAATTTTTTTTTTCGAAAATTTTTTTGAAATTTTTTTTTTTGAAAATTTTTTTTTTAAATTTTTTTTTTTTAAATTTTTTTCCAATTTTTTTTTTCAATTTTTTTAAAATTTTTTTGAAATTTTTTTTTTTGAAATTTTTTTCCAATTTTTTTTTTCAATTTTTTTAAAATTCTTTTTAAATTTTTTTTTGAAATTTTTTTTTTTTGAAATTTTTTTTTGAAATTTTTTTTTTCGAAAAGTTTTTTGAAATTTTTTTCCAATTTTTTTTTTCAATTTTTTTTTAATTTTTTTTTGAAATTTTTTTTTTGAAATTTTTTTTTTGAAATTTTCTTTTTCGAAATTTTTTTGAAATTTTTTTCCAATTTTTTTTTCAATTTTTTAAAAATTTTTTTTAAATTTTTTTTTTGAAATTTTTTTTTTTGTATTTTTTTTTTTGAAATTTTTTTTTTTGAAAATTTTTTTTTTGAAATTTTTTTTTTGAAATTTTTTTTTTTGAAATTTTTTTTTTCGAAAATTTTTTTGAAATTTTTTTCCAATTTTTTTTTTCAATTTTTTTTTTTATTTTTTTAAATTATTTTTTTGAAATTTTTTTTGAAATTTTTTTTTGAATTTTTTTTTCCATTTTTTTAAAATTCTTTTTAAATTTTTTTTTGAAATTTTTTTTTTTGAAATTTTTTTTTGAAATTTTTTTTTTCGAAAATTTTTTTGAAATTTTTTTCCAATTTTTTTTTTCAATTTTTTTTAAATTTTTTTTTGAAATTTTTTTTTTTTGTATTTTTTTTTTTTAAATTTTTTTTTCTAAAATTTTTTTGAAATTTTTTTTTTGAAAATTTTTTTTTTGAAATTTTTTTTTTTCGAAAATTTTTTTGAAATTTTTTTTTTGAAAATTTTTTTTTTTGAAATTTTTTTTTTAAATTTTTTTTAAATTTTTTTTTTGAAATTTTTTTTTTTGTATTTTTTTTTTTGAAATTTTTTTTTTCGAAATTTTTTTTGAAATTATTTTTTTTTTAAATTTTTTTTTTTGAAATTTTTTTTTGAATTTTTTTTTCAATTTTTTTTTAAATTTTTTTTTTTTAATTTTTTTTAAATTTTTTTTCTGAAAATTTTTTTTTTGAAATTTTTTTTTGAAATTTTTTTTTTCGAAAATTTTTTTGAAATTTTTTTCCAATTTTTTTTTCAATTTTTTTTAAAATTTTTTTTTTAATTTTTTTTTGAAATTTTTTTTTTTTGAAATTTTTTTTTTTTAATTTTTTTTTTCGAAAATTTTTTTGAAATTTTTTTCCAATTTTTTTTTTCAATTTTTTTTAAATTTTTTTGAAATTTTTTTTTTGAAATTTTTTTTTTGTATTTTTTTTTTTGAATTTTTTTTTTTGAAAATTTTTTTTTTGAAATTTTTTTCCAATTTTTTTTTTCAATTTATTTAAAATTTTTTTTTTTTATTTTTTTTTTAATTTTTTAAAAATTTTTTTTGAAAAATTTTTTTTGAAATTTTTTTTTTCGAAAATTTTTTTGAAATTTTTTTTTTGAAAATTTTTTTTTTCAAATTTTTTTTTTGAAATTTTTTTCCAATTTTTTTTTTCAATTTTTTTAAAATTTTTTTGAAATTTTTTTTTTGAAATTTTTTTTTTTGAAATTTTTTTCCAATTTTTTTTTTCAATTTTTTTAAAATTCTTTTTAAATTTTTTTTTGAAATTTTTTTTTTTTGAAATTTTTTTTTGAAATTTTTTTTTTCGAAAATTTTTTTGAAATTTTTTTCCAATTTTTTTTTTCAATTTTTTTTAAATTTTTTTTTGAAATTTTTTTTTTTTGAAATTTTTTTTTTTGAAATTTTTTTTTTTCGAAATTTTTTTGAAATTTTTTTCCAATTTTTTTTTCAATTTTTTTAAAATTTTTTTTAATTTTTTTTTTTGAAATTTTTTTTTTTTGTATTTTTTTTTTTGAAATTTTTTTTTTCGAAAATTTTTTTGAAATTATTTTTTTTTGAAATTTTTTTTTTTGAAAATTTTTTTTTTGAAATTTTTTTTTTCGAAAATTTTTTTGAAATTTTTTTTTTGAATATTTTTTTTTTTAAATTTTTTTTTTGAAATTTTTTTTTTTTGTATTTTTTTTTTTGAAATTTTTTTTTTCGAAAATTTTTTTGAAATTATTTTTTTTTGAAATTTTTTTTTTTGAAAATTTTTTTTTGAAATTTTTTTTTTGAAATTTTTTTTTTTGAAATTTTCTTTTTCGAAAATTTTTTTGAAATTTTTTTCCAATTTTTTTTTTCAATTTTTTTTTTTTTTTTTTAAATTATTTTTTTTAATTTTTTTTTTCGAAATTTTTTTGAAATTTTTTTCCAATTTTTTTTTCAATTTTTTTAAAATTTTTTTGAAATTTTTTTTTGAAATTTTTTTTTTTTGTATTTTTTTTTTTGAAATTTTTTTTTTGAATTTTTTTTTTTTGAAAATTTTTTTTTTTTAATTTTTTTTTTGAAATTTTTTTTTTCGAAATTTTTTTGAAATTTTTTTCCAATTTTTTTTTCAATTTTTTTTAAATTTTTTTGAAATTTTTTTTTGAAATTTTTTTTTTTGTATTTTTTTTTTGAAATTTTTTTTTTTTGAAATTTTTTTTTCAAAAATTTTTTTGAAATTTTTTTCCATTTTTTTTTTCAATTTTTTTAAAAATTTTTTTAAATTATTTTTTTGAAATTTTTTTTGAATTTTTTTTCGAAATTTTTTTTCGAATTTTTTTTTTCAATTTTTTTTTTGAAAATTTTTTTTTTTGAAATTTTTTTTTTTGAAATTTTTTTTTTGAAAATTTTTTTGAAATTTTTTTTGAAATTTTTTTTTTCGATTTTTTTTTTGAAATTTTTTTTTCGAAAATTTTTTTGAAATTTTTTTTTTTGAAATTTTTTTTATTTTTAATTTTTTTTTTTTGAAATTTTTTTTTCGAAAATTTTTTTGAAATTTTTTTTGAAATTTTTTTTTTGAAAATTTTTTTTTCGAATTTTTTTTCAATTTTTTTTTCAATTTTTATTAAAATTTTTTTTTTTATTTTTTTTTTTTTTTAAAAAATTTTTTTTGAAAAATTTTTTTTGAATTTTTTTCCAATTTTTTTTTCAATTTTTTTAAAATTTTTTTTAAATTTTTTTTTGAAATTTTTTTTTTTTTAAATTTTTTTTTTGAAATTATTTTTTTCGAAAAATTTTTTGAAATTTTTTTCCAATTTTTTTTTTTTAATTTTTTTAAAATTTTTTTTTGAAATTTTTTTTTTTTTGAAATTTTTTTTTTTGAAATTTTTTTCTTGAAAATTTTTTTTTCGATTTTTTTAAAATTATTTTTTTGAAATTTTTTTTTGAATTTTTTTTTTGAAATTTTTTTTTTTGAAATTTTTTTTTTCGAAAATTTTTTGAAATTTTTTTCCAATTTTTTTTTTCAATTTTTTTTAAATTTATTTTTTTTGTATTTTTTTTTTGAAATTTTTTTTTTCGAAAATTTTTTTGAAATTTTTTTCCAATTTTTTTTTTCAATTTTTTTTAAAAATTTTTTTAAATTATTTTTTTGAAATTTTTTTCCAATTTTTTTTAAATTATTTTTTTGAAATTTTTTTTGAATTTTTTTTTGAATTTTTTTTTTGAAATTTTTTTTCTTGAAATTTTTTTTTTCGAAAATTTTTTGAAATTTTTTTCCAATTTTTTTTTTCAATTTTTTTTAAATTTATTTTTTTTGTATTTTTTTTTGAAATTTTTTTTTTCGAAAAATTTTTTGAAATTTTTTTCCAATTTTTTTTTTCAATTTTTTTAAAAAATTTTTTTAATTATTTTTTTGAAATTTTTTTTGAATTTTTTTTTTGAAATTTTTTTTTGAAATTTTTTTTTTGAATTTTTTTTTCAATTTTTTTTAAAATTTTTTTTGAAATTTTTTTTTTTAAATTTTTTTTTAAATTTTTTTTTTGAAAATTTTTTTTTGAAATTTTTTTTTTTTGAAATTTTTTTTTTCGAAAATTTTTTTGAAATTTTTTTTTTGAAAATTTTTTTTTTGAAATTTTTTTTTTGAAATTTTTTTTTGAATTTTTTTTTCAATTTTTTTTAAAATTTTTTTTTTTAATTTTTTTTAAATTTTTTTTTTTGAAAATTTTTTTTTTGAAATTTTTTTTTGAAATTTTTTTTTTCGAAAATTTTTTTGAAATTTTTTTCCAATTTTTTTTTTCAATTTTTTTAAAATTTTTTTTAAATTTTTTTTTGAAATTTTTTTTTTTTGAAATTTTTTTTTTTAAATTTTTTTTTTCGAAAATTTTTTTGAAATTTTTTTCCAATTTTTTTTTTCAATTTTTTTTAAATTTTTTTGAAATTTTTTTTTTGAAATTTTTTTTTTGTATTTTTTTTTTTGAAATTTTTTTTTTGAAAATTTTTTTTTTGAAATTTTTTTCCAATTTTTTTTTTCAATTTATTTAAAATTTTTTATTTTTATTTTTTTTTTTATTTTTTGAAAATTTTTTTTGAAAAATTTTTTTTGAAATTTTTTTTTTCGAAAATTTTTTTGAAATTTTTTTTTTTGAAAATTTTTTTTTTAAATTTTTTTTTTTTAAATTTTTTTCCAATTTTTTTTTTCAATTTTTTTAAAATTTTTTTGAAATTTTTTTTTTTGAAATTTTTTTCCAATTTTTTTTTTCAATTTTTTTAAAATTCTTTTTAAATTTTTTTTTGAAATTTTTTTTTTTTGAAATTTTTTTTTGAAATTTTTTTTTTCGAAAAGTTTTTTGAAATTTTTTTCCAATTTTTTTTTTCAATTTTTTTTTAATTTTTTTTTGAAATTTTTTTTTTGAAATTTTTTTTTTGAAATTTTCTTTTTCGAAATTTTTTTGAAATTTTTTTCCAATTTTTTTTTCAATTTTTTAAAAATTTTTTTTAAATTTTTTTTTTGAAATTTTTTTTTTTGTATTTTATTTTTTGAAATTTTTTTTTTTGAAAATTTTTTTTTTGAAATTTTTTTTTTGAAATTTTTTTTTTTGAAATTTTTTTTTTCGAAAATTTTTTTGAAATTTTCTTCCAATTTTTTTTTTCAATTTTTTTTTTTATTTTTTTAAATTATTTTTTTGAAATTTTTTTTGAAATTTTTTTTTGAATTTTTTTTTCCATTTTTTTAAAATTCTTTTTAAATTTTTTTTTGAAATTTTTTTTTTTGAAATTTTTTTTTGAAATTTTTTTTTTCGAAAATTTTTTTGAAATTTTTTTCCAATTTTTTTTTTCAATTTTTTTTAAATTTTTTTTTGAAATTTTTTTTTTTTGTATTTTTTTTTTTTTAATTTTTTTTTCTAAAATTTTTTTGAAATTTTTTTTTTGAAAATTTTTTTTTTGAAATTTTTTTTTTCGAAAATTTTTTTGAAATTTTTTTTTTGAAAATTTTTTTTTTTGAAATTTTTTTTTTAAATTTTTTTTAAATTTTTTTTTTGAAATTTTTTTTTTTGTATTTTTTTTTTTGAAATTTTTTTTTTCGAAATTTTTTTTGAAATTATTTTTTTTTTAAATTTTTTTTTTTGAAATTTTTTTTTGAATTTTTTTTTGAATTTTTTTTTAAATTTTTTTTTTTTAATTTTTTTTAAATTTTTTTTCTGAAAATTTTTTTTTTGAAATTTTTTTTTGAAATTTTTTTTTTCGAAAATTTTTTTGAAATTTTTTTCCAATTTTTTTTTCAATTTTTTTAAAATTTTTTTTTTAATTTTTTTTTGAAATTTTTTTTTTTTGAAATTTTTTTTTTTTAATTTTTTTTTTCGAAAATTTTTTTGAAATTTTTTTCCAATTTTTTTTTTCAATTTTTTTTAAATTTTTTTGAAATTTTTTTTTTGAAATTTTTTTTTTGTATTTTTTTTTTGAATTTTTTTTTTTGAAAATTTTTTTTTTGAAATTTTTTTCCAATTTTTTTTTTCAATTTATTTAAAATTTTTTTTTTTTATTTTTTTTTTAATTTTTTAAAAATTTTTTTTGAAAAATTTTTTTTGAAATTTTTTTTTTCGAAAATTTTTTTGAAATTTTTTTTTTGAAAATTTTTTTTTTCAAATTTTTTTTTTGAAATTTTTTTCCAATTTTTTTTTTCAATTTTTTTAAAATTTTTTTGAAATTTTTTTTTTGAAATTTTTTTTTTTGAAATTTTTTTCCAATTTTTTTTTTCAATTTTTTTAAAATTCTTTTTAAATTTTTTTTTGAAATTTTTTTTTTTTGAAATTTTTTTTTGAAATTTTTTTTTTCGAAAATTTTTTTGAAATTTTTTTCCAATTTTTTTTTTCAATTTTTTTGAAATTTTTTTTTTTTGAAATTTTTTTTTTTGAAATTTTTTTTTTTCGAAATTTTTTTGAAATTTTTTTCCAATTTTTTTTTCAATTTTTTTAAAATTTTTTTTAATTTTTTTTTTTGAAATTTTTTTTTTTTGTATTTTTTTTTTTGAAATTTTTTTTTTCGAAAATTTTTTTGAAATTATTTTTTTTTGAAATTTTTTTTTTTGAAAATTTTTTTTTTGAAATTTTTTTTTTCGAAAATTTTTTTGAAATTTTTTTTTTGAATATTTTTTTTTTTAAATTTTTTTTTTGAAATTTTTTTTTTTTGTATTTTTTTTTTTGAAATTTTTTTTTTCGAAAATTTTTTTGAAATTATTTTTTTTTGAAATTTTTTTTTTTGAAAATTTTTTTTTGAAATTTTTTTTTTGAAATTTTTTTTTTTGAAATTTTCTTTTTCGAAAATTTTTTTGAAATTTTTTTCCAATTTTTTTTTTCAATTTTTTTTTTTTTTTTTTAAATTATTTTTTTGAAATTTTTTTTGAAATTTTTTTTTTGAATTTTTTTTTCCATTTTTTTAAAAATTTTTTTTGAAATTTTTTTTTTTAAATTTTTTTTAAATTTTTTTTTTGAAAATTTTTTTTTTGAAATTTTTTTTTTTTGAAATTTTTTTTTTGAAATTTTTTTTTTCGAAATTTTTTTAAAATTTTTTTCCAATTTTTTTTTTCAATTTTTTTTAAATTTTTTTTTTGAAATTTTTTTTTTTTGTATTTTTTTTTTTGAAATTTTTTTTTCGAAAATTTTTTTGAAATTTTTTTTTTGAAAATTTTTTTTTTGAAATTTTTTTTTTCGAAAATTTTTTTGAAATTTTTTTTTTGAAAATTTTTTTTTTTGAAATTTTTTTTTAAAATTTTTTTTAAATTTTTTTTTTGAAATTTTTTTTTTTGTATTTTTTTTTTTTGAAATTTTTTTTTTCGAAATTTTTTTTGAAATTATTTTTTTTTGAAATTATTTTTTTTGAAAATTTTTTTTTTGAAATTTTTTTTTTGAAATTTTTTTTTTGAAATTTTTTTTTTTGGAAATTTTTTTGAAATTTTTTTCCAATTTTTTTTTTCAATTTTTTTTAAATTTTTTTTTTGAAAATTTTTTTTTTGAAATTTTTTTTTTTTATTTTTTTTTTCGAAATTTTTTTTGAAATTATTTTTTTTTGAAATTTTTTTTTTTGAAAATTTTTTTTTTGAAATTTTTTTTTTTCGAAAATTTTTTTGAAATTTTTTTTTTGAAAATTTTTTTTTTTGAAATTTTTTTTTTGTATTTTTTTTTGAAATTTTTTTGAATTTTATTTCCAATTTTTTTTTTCAATTTTTTTAAAATTTTTTTTTTGAAATTTTTTTTTTGTATTTTTTTTTTTGAAATTTTTTTTTTCGAAAATTTTTTTGAAATTTTTTTTTTTGTATTTTTTTTTTGAAATTTTTTTTTTCGAAAATTTTTTTGAAAATTTTTTTTTTTGAAATTTTTTTTTTGAAATTTTTTTAAAATTTTTTTTTTGAAAATTTTTTTTTTGAAAATTTTTTTTTTCAATTTTTTTTTTGAATTTTTTTTTCAATTTTTTTAAAATTTTTTTTAAATTTTTTTTTTGAAAAATTTTTTTCGAAATTTTTTTTTCGATTTTTTTTTTGAAATTTTTTTTCGAAAATTTTTTTGAGATTTTTTTTTTTGAAATTTTTTTTCGAAATTTTTTTTGAGATTTTTTTTTTTGAAATTTTTTTTTTTTTATTTTTTTTTTCAATTTTTTTTAATTTTTTTTTGAAATTTTTTTTCAATTTTTTTTAAAATTTCTTTTTTGAAATTTTTTTTTTCGAAAATTTTTTTGAAATTTTTTTCCAATTTTTTTAAATTTTTTTTTGAAATTTTTTTTTTTGAAATTTTTTTTTTGAAATTTTTTTTTTGAAAATTTTTTTTTCGATTTTTTTTTTCAATTTTTTTTAAATTTTTTTTTTGAAAATTTTTTTTGGAAATTTTTTTTTTGAAATTTTTTTTTTCGAAAATTTTTTTTGAAATTTTTTTCCAATTTTTTTAAAATTTTTTTTTCGAAATTTTTTTGAAATTTTTTTCCAATTTTTTTTTCAATTTTTTTTAAATTTTTTTTTTAATTTTTTTTTTGAAATTTTTTTTTTGTATTTTTTTTTTGAAATTTTTTTTTCGAAAATTTTTTTGAAATTTTTTTTTTTTGTATTTTTTTTTTTGAATTTTTTTTTTTCGAAAATTTTTTTGAAATTTTTTTTTTTGAAAATTTTTTTTTTTTAAATTCTTTTTTTGAAATTTTTTTTTTCGAAAATTTTTTTGAAATTTTTTTTTTGAAAATTTTTTTTTTTGAAATTTTTTTTTGAAATTTTTTTTTGAAATTTTTTTTTTGAAATTTTTTTTTTCGAAAATTTTTTTGAAATTTTTTTCCAATTTTTTTTTTCAATTTTTTAAAAAAAATTTTAAATTTTTTTTTTGAATTTTTTTTTTTTTAAATTTTGTTTTTCGAAAATTTTTTTGAAAATTTTTTTTTTTGAAATTTTTGTTTTGAAATTTTTTTTTTCGAAAATTTTTTTGAAATTTTTTTTTTGAAAATTTTTTTTTTTGAAATTTTTTTTTTGAAATTTTTTTTTGAAATTTTTTTTTTCGAAAATTTTTTTGAAATTTTTTTTTTTGAAAATTTTTTTTTCGAAATTTTTTTTGGAATTTTTTTTTTGAAAATTTTTTTTTTTGAAATTTTTTTTTTTGAAAATTTTTTTTTGAAATTTTTTTTTGAAATTTTTTTTTTTGAAATTTTCTTTTTCGAAAATTTTTTTGAAATTTTTTTCCAATTTTTTTTTTCAATTTTTTTTTTTTTTTTTTTAAATTATTTTTTTGAAATTTTTTTTGAAATTTTTTTTTTGAATTTTTTTTTCCATTTTTTTAAAAATTTTTTTTGAAATTTTTTTTTTTAAATTTTTTTTAAATTTTTTTTTTGAAAATTTTTTTTTTGAAATTTTTTTTTTTGAAATTTTTTTTTTTAAATTTTTTTTTTCGAAATTTTTTTTAAATTTTTTTCCAATTTTTTTTTTCAATTTTTTTTAAATTTTTTTTTTGAAATTTTTTTTTTTTGTATTTTTTTTTTTGAAATTTTTTTTTCGAAAATTTTTTTGAAATTTTTTTTTTGAAAATTTTTTTTTTGAAATTTTTTTTTTCGAAAATTTTTTTGAAATTTTTTTTTTGAAAATTTTTTTTTTTTAAATTTTTTTTTAAAATTTTTTTTAAATTTTTTTTTTGAAATTTTTTTTTTTGTATTTTTTTTTTTTGAAATTTTTTTTTTCGAAATTTTTTTTGAAATTATTTTTTTTTGAAATTTTTTTTTTTGAAAATTTTTTTTTTGAAATTTTTTTTTTGAAATTTTTTTTTTGAAATTTTTTTTTTCGAAAATTTTTTTGAAATTTTTTTCCAATTTTTTTTTTCAATTTTTTTTAAATTTTTTTTTTGAAAATTTTTTTTTTGAAATTTTTTTTTTTTTAATTTTTTTTTTCGAAATTTTTTTTGAAATTATTTTTTTTTGAAATTTTTTTTTTTGAAAATTTTTTTTTTGAAATTTTTTTTTTTCGAAAATTTTTTTGAAATTTTTTTTTTGAAAATTTTTTTTTTTGAAATTTTTTTTTTGTATTTTTTTTTGAAATTTTTTTGAATTTTATTTCCAATTTTTTTTTTCAATTTTTTTAAAATTTTTTTTTTGAAATTTTTTTTTTGTATTTTTTTTTTTGAAATTTTTTTTTTCGAAAATTTTTTTGAAATTTTTTTTTTTGTATTTTTTTTTTGAAATTTTTTTTTTCGAAAATTTTTTTGAAAATTTTTTTTTTTGAAATTTTTTTTTTGAAATTTTTTTAAAATTTTTTTTTTGAAAATTTTTTTTTTGAAAATTTTTTTTTTCAATTTTTTTTTTGAATTTTTTTTTCAATTTTTTTAAAATTTTTTTTAAATTTTTTTTTTGAAAAATTTTTTTCGAAATTTTTTTTTCGATTTTTTTTTTTGAAATTTTTTTTCGAAAATTTTTTTGAGATTTTTTTTTTTGAAATTTTTTTTCGAAAATTTTTTTGAGATTTTTTTTTTTGAAATTTTTTTTTTTTTATTTTTTTTTTCAATTTTTTTTAATTTTTTTTTGAAATTTTTTTTCAATTTTTTTTAAAATTTCTTTTTTGAAATTTTTTTTTTCGAAAATTTTTTTGAAATTTTTTTCCAATTTTTTTAAATTTTTTTTTGAAATTTTTTTTTTTGAAATTTTTTTTTTGAAATTTTTTTTTTGAAAATTTTTTTTTCGATTTTTTTTTTCAATTTTTTTTAAAT
Organism: Chrysolina oricalcia; assembly: GCA_944452925.2. Taxonomy (NCBI): domain Eukaryota; kingdom Metazoa; phylum Arthropoda; class Insecta; order Coleoptera; family Chrysomelidae; genus Chrysolina; species Chrysolina oricalcia. Next base: position 39,154,744 of record OX101812.2, read on the forward strand.
TTTTTTTTTGAAAATTTTTTTTGGAAATTTTTTTTTTGAAATTTTTTTTTTCGAAAATTTTTTTTGAAATTTTTTTCCAATTTTTTTAAAATTTTTTTTTCGAAATTTTTTTGAAATTTTTTTCCAATTTTTTTTTCAATATTTTTTAAATTTTTTTTTAAATTTTTTTTTTGAATTTTTTTTTTTTTGTATTTTTTTTTTGAAATTTTTTTTTCGAAAATTTTTTTGAAATTTTTTTTTTTGTATTTTTTTTTTTGAATTTTTTTTTTTCGAAAATTTTTTTGAAATTTTTTTTTTTGAAAATTTTTTTTTTTAAATTCTTTTTTTGAAATTTTTTTTTTCGAAAATTTTTTTGAAATTTTTTTTTTGAAAATTTTTTTTTTTGAAATTTTTTTTTGAAATTTTTTTTTGAAATTTTTTTTTTGAAATTTTTTTTTTCGAAAATTTTTTTGAAATTTTTTTCCAATTTTTTTTTTCAATTTTTTAAAAAAAATTTTAAATTTTTTCTTTGAATTTTTTTTTTTTTAAATTTTGTTTTTCGAAAATTTTTTTGAAAATTTTTTTTTTTGAAATTTTTGTTTTGAAATTTTTTTTTTCGAAAATTTTTTTGAAATTTTTTTTTTGAAAATTTTTTTTTTTGAAATTTTTTTTTTGAAATTTTTTTTTGAAATTTTTTTTTTCGAAAATTTTTTTGAAATTTTTTTTTTTGAAAATTTTTTTTTCGAAATTTTTTTTGGAATTTTTTTTTTGAAAATTTTTTTTTTTGAAATTTTTTTTTTTTATTTTTTTTTTGAAATTTTTTTTTTTGAAATTTTTTTTTTGAAATTTTTTTTTGAAATTTTTTTTTTCGAAAATTTTTTTGAAATTTTTTTTTTCGAAAATTTTTTGAAATTTTTTTCCAATTTTTTTTTTCAATTTTTTTAAATTTTTTTTTTCGAAATTTTTTTGAAATTTTTTTCCAATTTTTTTGAAATTTTTTTTTTGAAATTTTTTTTTTGTATTTTTTTTTTTTGAAATTTTTTTTTTCGAAAATTTTTTTGAAATTATTTTTTTTTGAAATTTTTTTTTTGAAATTTTTTTTTTTGAAATTTTTTTTTTTTCGAAAATTTTTTTGAAATTTTTTTTTTGAAAATTTTTTTTTTTGGAATTTTTTTTTTTTAATTTTTTTTAAATTTTTTTTTTGAAATTTTTTTTTTGTATTTTTTTTTTTGAAATTTTTTTTTTCGAAATTTTTTTTGAAATTATTTTTTTTTGAAATTTTTTTTTTTGAAAATTTTTTTTTTGAAATTTTTTTTTTGAAATTTTTTTTTTTGAAATTTTTTTTTTCGAAAATTTTTTTGAAATTTTTTTCCAATTTTTTTTTCAATTTTTTTTAAATTTTTTTTTTGAAAATTTTTTTTTTGAATTTTTTTTTTTAAATTTTTTTTTTGAAATTTTTTTTTTCGAAATTTTTTTGAAATTTTTTTCCAATTTTTTTTTTCAATTTTTTTAAAATTTTTTTTTAATTTTTTTTTTGAAATTTTTTTTTTTTGAATTTTTTTTTTGAAATTTTTTTTCTTGAAATTTTTTTTTCGAAAATTTTTTGAAATTTTTTTCCAATTTTTTTTTTCAATTTTTTTGAAATTTATTTTTTTTGTATTTTTTTTTTGAAATTTTTTTTTTATTTTTTTTAAATTTTTTTTTTGAAAATTTTTTTTTTGAAATTTTTTTTTTGAATTTTTTTTTCAATTTTTTTTAAAATTTTTTTTAAAAATTTTTTTTAAATTTTTTTTTTGAAATTTTTTTTCTTGAAATTTTTTTTTGGAAAATTTTTTGAAATTTTTTTCCAATTTTTTTTTTCAATTTTTTTTAAATCAATTTTTTTTGTATTTTTTTTTTGAAATTTTTTTTTTATTTTTTTTAAATTTTTTTTTTGAAAATTTTTTTTTTGAAATTTTTTTTTTTCAATTTTTTTTTCAATTTTTTTTAAAATTTTTTTTTAAAATTTTTTTTAAATTTTTTTTTTGAAAATTTTTTTTTTTGAAATTTTTTTTCAATTTTTTTTTAAATTTTTTTTTTTTTTTTTTTTTAATTTTTTTTTTTGAAAATTTTTTTTTTGAAATTTTTTTTCAATTTTTTTTTAAATTTTTTTAAATTATTTTTTTGAAATTTTTTTTGAATTTTTTTTTTGAAATTTTTTTTTTTTAAATTTTTTTTTTGAATTTTTTTTTCAATTTTTTTTAAAATTTTTTTTTTTTATTTTTTTTAAATTTTTTTTTTGAAAATTTTTTTTTTTGAAATTTTTTTTCAATTTTTTTTTAAATTTTTTTAAATTATTTTTTGAAATTTTTTTTAAATTTTTTTTTTGAAATTTTTTTTTCGTATTTTTTTTTGAAATTTTTTTTTTCGAAATTTTTTTTGAAATTATTTTTTTTTGAAATTTTTTTTTTGAAATTTTTTTTCAATTTTTTTTTTAATTTTTTTAAATTATTTTTTTGAAATTTTTTTTTTGAAATTTTTTTTTTTTGAAATTTTTTTTTTTGAAATTTTTTTTTTCGAAATTTTTTTGAAATTTTTTTCCAATTTTTTTTTCAATTTTTTTGAAATTTTTTTTTGAAATTTTTTTTTTTTGTATTTTTTTTTGAAATTTTTTTTTTCGAAAATTTTTTTGAAATTATTTTTTTTTGAAATTTTTTTTTTTGAAAATTTTTTTTTTGAAATTTTTTTTTTTTCGAAAATTTTTTTTTTTTGAATTTTTTTTTTTTTAATTTTTTTTAAATTTTTTTTTTGAAATTTTTTTTTTGTATTTTTTTTTTTGAAATTTTTTTTTTCGAAATTTTTTTTGAAATTATTTTTTTTTGAAATTTTTTTTTTTGAAAATTTTTTTTTTGAAATTTTTTTTTTGAAAATTTTTTTTTCGATTTTTTTTAAATTATTTTTTTGAAATTTTTTTTTGAATTTTTTTTTTGAAATTTTTTTTTTGAAATTTTTTTTTTCGAAAATTTTTTGAAATTTTTTTCCAATTTTTTTTTTCAATTTTTTTTTAATTTATTTTTTTTGTATTTTTTTTTTTGAAATTTTTTTTTTCGAAAATTTTTTTGAAATTTTTTTCCAATTTTTTTTTTTGAAATTTTTTTTTTTAAATTTTCTTTAAATTTTTTTTTTGAAATTTTTTTTTTTGTATTTTTTTTTTGAAATTTTTTTTTTTCGAAATTTTTTTTGAAATTATTTTTTTTTGAAATTTTTTTTTTGAAATTATTTTTCAATTTTTTTTTTAAATTTTTTTAAATTATTTTTTTGAAATTTTTTTTGAATTTTTTTTTTGAAATTTTTTTTTTGAAATTTTTTTTTTGAAATTACTTTTTTCGAAAATTTTTTTGAAATTTTTTTCCAATTTTTTTTTTTCAATTTTTTTAAAATTTTTTTTTGAAATTTTTTTTTTTGAAATTTTTTTTTTTGAAATTTTTTTTTTGAAAATTTTTTTTTTGTATTTTTTTTTTTTGAAATTTTTTTTTTCGAAAATTTTTTTGAAATTATTTTTTTTTGAAATTTTTTTTTTGAAAATTTTTTTTTTGAAATTTTTTTTTTCGAAAATTTTTTTGAAATTTTTTTTTTGAAATTTTTTTTTTTGAAATTTTTTTTTTTCGAAAATTTTTTTGAAATTTTTTTTTTGAAAATTTTTTTTTTTGAATTTTTTTTTTTGAAATTTTTTTTTTCGAAATTTTTTTCCAATTTTTTTTTTCAATTTTTTTTAAATTTTTTTTTTGAAATTTTTTTTTTGTATTTTTTTTTTTGAAATTTTTTTTTTCGAAAATTTTTTTGAAATAATTTTTTTTTGAAATTTTTTTTTTGAAAATTTTTTTTTTGAAATTTCTTTTTTTTCGAAAATTTTTTTGAAATTTTTTTTTGAAAATTTTTTTTTTGAAATTTTTTTTTTTAAATTTTCTTTAAATTTTTTTTTTGAAATTTTTTTTTTTGTATTTTTTTTTTTTGAAATTTTTTTTTTCGAAATTTTTTTTGAAATTATTTTTTTTTGAAATTTTTTTTTTGAAATTTTTTTTCAATTTTTTTTTAAATTTTTTTAAATTATTTTTTTGAAATTTTTTTTGAATTTTTTTTTTGAAATTTTTTTTTTTGAAATTTTTTTCTTGAATTTTTTTTTCGAATTTTTTTTCAATTTTTTTTTCAATTTTTATTAAAAATTTTTTTTTTTATTTTTTTTAAAATTTTTTAAAAAAATTTTTTGAAAAATTTTTTTTCAATTTTTTTCCAATTTTTTTTTCAATTTTTTTAAAAATTTTTTTAAATTTTTTTTTGAAATTTTTTTTTTTTCAATTTTTTTTTTTGAAATTATTTTTTTCGAAAATTTTTTTGAAATTTTTTTCCAATTTTTTTTTTTCAATTTTTTTAAAAATTTTTTTTGAAATTTTTTTTTTTGAATTTTTTTTTTTTGAAATTTTTTTTTTGAAAATTTTTTTTTCGATTTTTTTTAAATTATTTTTTTGAAATTTTTTTTTGAATTTTTTTTTTGAAATTTTTTTTTTTGAATTTATTTTTTTCGAAAATTTTTTGAAATTTTTTTCCAATTTTTTTTTCAATTTTTTTTAAATTTATTTTTTTTGTATTTTTTTTTTTGAAATTTTTTTTTTCGAAAATTTTTTTGAAATTTTTTTCCAATTTTTTTTTTCAATTTTTTTTTTTAATTTTTTTAAATTATTTTTTTGAAATTTTTTTCCAATTTTTTTTAAATTATTTTTTTGAAATTTTTTTTGAATTTTTTTTTTGAATTTTTTTTTGAAATTTTTTTTCTTGAAATTTTTTTTTCGAAAATTTTTTGAAATTTTTTTCCAATTTTTTTTTTCAATTTTTTTTAAATTTATTTTTTTAGTATTTTTTTTTTGAATTTTTTTTTTCGAAAATTTTTTTGAAATTTTTTTCCAATTTTTTTTTTCAATTTTTTTTAAAATTTTTTTTGAAATTTTTTTTTTTAAATTTTTTTTAAATTTTTTTTTTGAAAATTTTTTTTTCGAAATTTTTTTTTTTGAAATTTTTTTTTTGAAATTTTTTTTTTCGAAATTTTTTTGAAATTTTTTTCCAATTTTTTTTTTCAATTTTTTTTAAATTTTTTTTAAATTTTTTTTTTGAAATTTTTTTTTTTTGTATTTTTTTTTTTTGAATTTTTTTTTTTCGAAAATTTTTTTGAAATAATTTTTTTTTGAAATTTTTTTTTTTGAAAATTTTTTTTTTGAAATTTTTTTTTTTCGAAAATTTTTTTGAAATTTTTTTTTTGAAAATTTTTTTTTTGAAGTTTTTTTTTTTAATTTTTTTTAAATTTTTTTTTTGAAATTTTTTTTTTTTTGTATTTTTTTTTTTGAAATTTTTTTTTTCGAAAATTTTTTTGAAATTATTTTTTTTTGAAATTTTTTTTTTCTAAAATTTTTTTGAAATTATTTTTTTTTGAAATTTTTTTTTTGAAAATTTTTTTTTTGAAATTTTTTTTTTGAAATTTTTTTTTTGAAATTTTTTTTTTCGAAAATTTTTTTGAAATTTTTTTCCAATTTTTTTTTTCAATTTTTTTTTTTTATTTTTTTAAATAATTTTTTTGAAATTTTTTTTGAAATTTTTTTTTGAATTTTTTTTTCAATTTTTTTAAAATTTTTTTTTGAAATTTTTTTTTTTAATTTTTTTTAAATTTTTTTTTTGAAAATTTTTTTTTTGAAATTTTTTTTTTTTGAAATTTTTTTTTTGAAATTTTTTTTTTCGAAATTTTTTTGAAATTTTTTTCCAATTTTTTTGAAATTTTTTTTTTGAAATTTTTTTTTTGTATTTTTTTTTTTTGAAATTTTTTTTTTCGAAAATTTTTTTGAAATTATTTTTTTTTGAAATTTTTTTTTTGAAAATTTTTTTTTTGAAATTTTTTTTTTTTCGAAAATTTTTTTGAAATTTTTTTTTTGAAAATTTTTTTTTTTGGAATTTTTTTTTTTTAATTTTTTTTAAATTTTTTTTTTGAAATTTTTTTTTTGTATTTTTTTTTTTGAAATTTTTTTTTTCGAAATTTTTTTTGAAATTATTTTTTTTTGAAATTTTTTTTTTTGAAAATTTTTTTTTTGAAATTTTTTTTTTGAAATTTTTTTTTTTGAAATTTTTTTTTTCGAAAATTTTTTTGAAATTTTTTTCCAATTTTTTTTTCAATTTTTTTTAAATTTTTTTTTTGAAAATTTTTTTTTTGAATTTTTTTTTTTAAATTTTTTTTTTGAAATTTTTTTTTTCGAAATTTTTTTGAAATTTTTTTCCAATTTTTTTTTTCAATTTTTTTAAAATTTTTTTTTAATTTTTTTTTTGAAATTTTTTTTTTTTGTATTTTTTTTTTGTAATTTTTTTTTTCGAAAATTTTTTTGAAATTATTTTTTTTTGGAATTTTTTTTTTGAAAATTTTTTTTTTGAAATTTTTTTTTTTCGAAAATTTTTTTGAAATTTTTTTTTGAAAATTTTTTTTTTTTAATTTTTTTTTTTTAATTTTTTTAAATTTTTTTTTTTAAATTTTTTTTTTGTATTTTTTTTTTGAAATTTTTTTTTTCGAAAATTTTTTTGAAATTATTTTTTTTTGAAATTTTTTTTTTTGAAATTTTTTTTTTGAAATTTTTTTTCAATTTTTTTTAAAAATTTTTTAAATTATTTTTTTGAAATTTTTTTTGAATTTTTTTTTTGAAATTTTTTTTTTTGAAATTTTTTTTTTGAATTTTTTTTTCGAATTTTTTTTCAATTTTTTTTTCAATTTTTATTGAAATTTTTTTTTTTATTTTTTTTTTCCAATTTTTTTTTCAATTTTTTTAAAATTTTTTTTAAATTTTTTTTTGAAATTTTTTTTTTTTGAAATTTTTTTTTTGAAATTATTTTTTTCGAAAATTTTTTTGAAATTTTTTTCCAATTTTTTTTTTCAATTTTTTTAAAATTTTTTTTTGAAATTTTTTTTTTTGAAATTTTTTTTTTTGAAATTTTTTTTTTGAAAATTTTTTTTTCGATTTTTTTAAAATTATTTTTTTGAAATTTTTTTTTGAATTTTTTTTTTGAAATTTTTTTTTTGAAATTTTTTTTTTCGAAAATTTTTTGAAATTTTTTTCCAATTTTTTTTTTTCAATTTTTTTTAAATTTATTTTTTTTGTATTTTTTTTTTTGAAATTTTTCTTTTCGAAAATTTTTTTGAAATTTTTTTCCAATTTTTTTTTTCAATTTTTTTTAAAAATTTTTTTAAATTATTTTTTTGAAATTTTTTTCCAATTTTTTTTAAATTATTTTTTTGAAATTTTTTTTGAATTTTTTTTTTGAATTTTTTTTTTGAAATTTTTTTTCTTGAAATTTTTTTTTCGAAAATTTTTTGAAATTTTTTTCCAATTTTTTTTTTCAATTTTTTTGAAATTTATTTTTTTTGTATTTTTTTTTTGAAATTTTTTTTTTATTTTTTTTAAATTTTTTTTTTGAAAATTTTTTTTTTGAAATTTTTTTTTTGAATTTTTTTTTCAATTTTTTTTAAAATTTTTTTTAAAAATTTTTTTTAAATTTTTTTTTTGAAATTTTTTTTCTTGAAATTTTTTTTTGGAAAATTTTTTGAAATTTTTTTCCAATTTTTTTTTTCAATTTTTTTTAAATCAATTTTTTTTGTATTTTTTTTTTGAAATTTTTTTTTTATTTTTTTTAAATTTTTTTTTTGAAAATTTTTTTTTTGAAATTTTTTTTTTCAATTTTTTTTAAAATTTTTTTTTAAAATTTTTTTTAAATTTTTTTTTTGAAAATTTTTTTTTTTGAAATTTTTTTTCAATTTTTTTTTAAATTTTTTTTTTTTATTTTTTTAAATTATTTTTTGAAATTTTTTTTAAATTTTTTTTTTGAAATTTTTTTTTTGTATTTTTTTTTTGAAATTTTTTTTTTCGAAATTTTTTTTGAAATTATTTTTTTTTGAAATTTTTTTTTTGAAATTTTTTTTCAATTTTTTTTTTAATTTTTTTAAATTATTTTTTTGAAATTTTTTTTTTGAAATTTTTTTTTTTTGAAATTTTTTTTTTTGAAATTTTTTTTTTCGAAATTTTTTTGAAATTTTTTTCCAATTTTTTTTTCAATTTTTTTGAAATTTTTTTTTGAAATTTTTTTTTTTGTATTTTTTTTTGAAATTTTTTTTTTCGAAAATTTTTTTGAAATTATTTTTTTTTGAAATTATTTTTTTTTGAAAATTTTTTTTTTGAAATTTTTTTTTTGAAATTTTTTTTTTTGTAATTTTTTTTTTCGAAAATTTTTTTTAAATTTTTTTTTTGAATTTTTTTTTTGTATTTTTTTTTTGAAATTTTTTTTTTCGAAAATTTTTTTGAAATTTTTTTTTTTGAAAATTTTTTTTTTGAAATTTTTTTTTTGTATTTTTTTAAAATTTTTTTTTTAAATTTTTTTTGAAATTTTTTTTCTTAAATTTTTTTTAAATTTTTTTTTTGAAAATTTTTTTGAAATTTTTTTCCAATTTTTTTTTCAATTTTTTTTTAAATTTTTTTAAATTATTTTTTTGAAATTTTTTTCCAATTTTTTTTAAATTATTTTTTTGAAATTTTTTTTGAATTTTTTTTTTGAATTTTTTTTTTGAAATTTTTTTTTTCGAAAATTTTTTTGAAATTATTTTTTTTTGAAATTTTTTTTTTTGAAAATTTTTTTTTTGAAATTTTTTTTTTTCGAAAATTTTTTTGAATTTATTTTTTTGAAAATTTTTTTTTTTAATTTTTTTTTTTGAAATTTTTTTGAAATTTTTTTTTTGAAATTTTTTTTTTTTATTTTTTTTTTGAAATTTTTTTTTTTGAAATTTTTTTTTTGAAATTTTTTTTTGAAATTTTTTTTTTCGAAAATTTTTTTGAAATTTTTTTTTTCGAAAATTTTTTGAAATTTTTTTCCAATTTTTTTTTTCAATTTTTTTAAATTTTTTTTTTAAATTTTTTTTTTTTAATTTTTTTTTTGAAATTTTTTTTTTGAAAATTTTTTTTTCGATTTTTTTTTTCAATTTTTTTTAAAATTTTTTTTTTGAAAATTTTTTTTGAAATTTATTTTTTTAAATTTTTTTTTTGAAAATTTTTTTTTTCAATTTTTTTTTTCAATTTTTTAAAATTTTTTTAAAATTTTTTTTGAATTTTTTTTTTTTTAATTTTTTTTTTCGAAAATTTTTTTGAAATTTTTTTCCAATTTTTTTTTTTATATTTTTTTTGAAATTTTTTTTTTTTGAAATTTTTTTTTTGAAATTTTTTTTTTGTATTTTTTTTTTGAAATATTTTTTTTTGAAAATTTCTTTTTCGAAAATTTTTTTGAAATTTTTTTCCAATTTTTTTTTTCAATTTTTTTAAAATTTTTTTTTTTTATTTTTTTTTTAATTAAAAATTTTTTTTGAAAAAATTTTTTTGAATTTTTTTCCAATTTTTTTTTCAATTTTTTTAAAATTTTTTTTAAATTTTTTTTTGAATTTTTTTTTTTTGAAATTTTTTTTTTTGAAATTTTTTTTTTGAAAATTTTTTTTTCGATTTTTTTTTTCAATTTTTTTTTAAATTTTTTTTTTGAAAATTTTTTTTTGAAATTTTTTTTTTGAAATTTTTTTTTTATTTTTCTTAAATTTTTTTTTTGAAAATTTTTTTTTTGAAAATTTTTTTTTTGAAATTTTTTTTTGAATTTTTTTTAAATTTTTTTTTGAAAATTTTTTTTTTTGAAAATTTTTTTTTTGAAATTTTTTTTTTGAATTTTTTTTTCAATTTTTTTTAAATTTTTTTTTTTAATTTTTTTTAAATTTTTTTTTGAAAATTTTTTTTTTGAAATTTTTTTTTCGAAAATGTTTTTGAAATTTTTTTCCAATTTTTTTTTTCAATTTTTTTAAATTTTTTTTTGAAATTTTTTTTTTTTTTTTTGAAATTTTTTTTTTGAAAATTTTTTTTTCGACTTTTTTTCTAAATTTTTTTGAAATTTTTTTTTTTGAAAATTTTTTTTTTGAAATTTTTTTTTTCGAAATTTTTTTTGAAATTTTTTTTTTGAAAATTTTTTTTTTGAAATTTTTTTTTTTTTTAATTTTTTTTTTGAAATTTTTTTTTTTTAATTTTTTTTTTGGAATTTTTTTTTTGAAATTTTTTTTTTGAAATTTTTTTTTTGAAATTTTTTTTTGAAATTTTTTTTTTTGAAAATTTTTTTGAAATTTTTTTTTTCGAAATTTTTTTTGAAATTTTTTTTTTCGAAAATTTTTTAAAATTTTTTTCCAATTTTTTTTTTCAATTTTTTTTAAATTTATTTTTTTTGTATTTTTTTTTTGAAATTTTTTTTTTCGAAAATTTTTTTGAAATTTCTTTTGAATTTTTTTTTTGAAATTTTTTTTTTGAAATTTTTTTTTTTGAAATTTTTTTTTTATTTTTTTGAAATTTTTTTTTTTGAAAATTTTTTTTTCGATTTTTTTTTTCAATTTTTTTTTAAATTTTTTTTTTGAAATGTTTTTTTTGAAATTTTTTTTTTGAAATTTTTTTTTTGAAATTTTTTTTTTATTTTTTTTTAATTTTTTTTTTGAAAATTTTTTTTTTGAAAATTTTTTTTTTGAAATTTTTTTTTTGAATTTTTTTTTCAATTTTTTTTAAAATTTTTTTTTTTATTTTTTTTAAATTTTTTTTTGAAATTTTTTTTTTGAAATTTTTTTTTTATTTTTTTTTAATTTTTTTTTTGAAAATTTTTTTTTTGAAAATTTTTTTTTTGAAATTTTTTTTTTGAATTTTTTTTTCAATTTTTTTTAAATTTTTTTTTTTTTAATTTTTTTAAAATTTTTTTTTTGAAAATTTTTTTTTTGAAATTTTTTTTTTCGAAAATTTTTTTGAAATTTTTTTCCAATTTTTTTTTTCAATTTTTTTAAATTTTTTTTTGAAATTTTTTTTTTTTTTTTTTTGAAAATTTTTTTTTCGATTTTTTTTTTCAATTTTTTTTAAAATTTTTTTTTTGAAAATTTTTTTTTGAAATTTTTTTTTTGAAAATTTTTTTTTCGATTTTTTTTTTCAATTTTTTTTAAAATTTTTTTTTTGAAAATTTTTTTTTCGATTTTTTTTTTAAATTTTTTTTAAATTTTTTTTTTGAAAATTTTTTTTTTGAAATTTTTTTTTTCGAAAATTTTTTTTGAAATTTTTTTCCAATTTTTTTAAAATTTTTTTTTGAATTTTTTTTTTTTTTTTAATTTTTTTTTTTGAAATTTTTTTTTTCGAAATTTTTTTGAAATTTTTTTCCATTTTTTTTTTCAATTTTTTTAAAATTTTTTTTAAATTTTTTTTTTTAAATTTTTTTTTTGTATTTTTTTTTTGAAATATTTTTGAATTTTATTTCCAATTTTTTTTTTCAATTTTTTTAAAATTTTTTTTTTGAAATTTTTTTTTTGTATTTTTTTTTTTGAAATTTTTTTTTTCGAAAATTTTTTTGAAATTTTTTTTTTTGTATTTTTTTTTTTGAATTTTTTTTTTTCGAAAATTTTTTTGAAAATTTTTTTTTTTGAAATTTTTTTTTTGAAATTTTTTTTTTCGAAAATTTTTTTTTCGAAAATTTTTTTGAAATTTTTTTTTTTGAAAATTTTTTTTTTGAAATTTTTTTTTTCGAAATTTTTTTTGAAATTTTTTATTTGAAAATTTTTTTTTTGAAATTTTTTTTTTTTATTTTTTTTTGAAATTTTTTTTTTGAAATTTTTTTTTTGAAATTTTTTTTTGAAATTTTTTTTTTCGAATTTTTTTTTGAAATTTTTTTTTTCGAAATTTTTTTTTTGAAAATTTTTTTTTTGAAATTTTTTTCCAATTTTTTTTAAATTTTTTTGAAATTTTTTTTTTGAAATTTTTTTTTTGTATTTTTTTTTTTGAAATTTTTTTTTTGAAAATTTTTTTGAAATTTTTTTCCAATTTTTTTTTTCAATTTTTTTTAAAATTTTTTTTGAAATTTTTTTTTTTAAATTTTTTTTAAATTTTTTTTTTGAAAATTTTTTTTTCGAAATTGTTTTTTTTTGAAATTTTTTTTTTGAAATTTTTTTTTCGAAATTTTTTTGAAATTTTTTTCCAATTTTTTTTTTCAATTTTTTTTAAATTTTTTTTTTGAAATTTTTTTTTTTTGTATTTTTTTTTTTGAAATTTTTTTTTTCGAAAATTTTTTTGAAATTATTTTTTTTTGAAATTTTTTTTTTGAAAATTTTTTTTTTGAAATTTTTTTTTTCGAAAATTTTTTTGAAATTTTTTTTTTGAAAATTTTTTTTTTGAAATTTTTTTTTTTCGAAAATTTTTTTGAAATTTTTTTTTTGAAAATTTTTTTTTTTGAATTTTTTTTTTTGAAATTTTTTTTAAAATTTTTTTTGAAATTTTTTTTTTTAAATTTTTTTTAAATTTTTTTTTTGAAAATTTTTTTTTTGAAATTTTTTTTTTCGAAATTTTTTTCCAATTTTTTTTTTCAATTTTTTTTAAATTTTTTTTTTGAAATTTTTTTTTTGTATTTTTTTTTTTTGTAATTTTTTTTTTCGAAAATTTTTTTGAAATTATTTTTTTTTGAAAGTTTTTTTTTGAAAATTTTTTTTTTGAAATTTTTTTTTTTCGAAAATTTTTTTGAAATTTTTTTTTGAAAATTTTTTTTTTTGAAATTTTTTTTTTTAAATTTTCTTTAAATTTTTTTTTTGAAATTTTTTTTTTTGTATTTTTTTTTTGAAATTTTTTTTTTTCGAAATTTTTTTTGAAATTATTTTTTTTTGAAATTTTTTTTTTGAAATTTTTTTTCAATTTTTTTTTTAAATTTTTTTAAATTATTTTTTTGAAATTTTTTTTGAATTTTTTTTTTGAAATTTTTTTTTTTGAAATTTTTTTTTTGAAATTATTTTTTTCGAAAATTTTTTTGAAATTTTTTTCCAATTTTTTTTTTTCAATTTTTTTAAAATTTTTTTTTGAAATTTTTTTTTTTGAAATTTTTTTTTTTGAAATTTTTTTTTTGAAAATTTTTTTTTTGTATTTTTTTTTTTTGAAATTTTTTTTTTCGAAAATTTTTTTGAAATTATTTTTTTTTGAAATTTTTTTTTTGAAAATTTTTTTTTTGAAATTTTTTTTTTCGAAAATTTTTTTGAAATTTTTTTTTTGAAATTTTTTTTTTTGAAATTTTTTTTTTTCGAAAATTTTTTTGAAATTTTTTTTTTGAAAATTTTTTTTTTTGAATTTTTTTTTTTGAAATTTTTTTTTTCGAAATTTTTTTCCAATTTTTTTTTTCAATTTTTTTTAAATTTTTTTTTTGAAATTTTTTTTTTGTATTTTTTTTTTTGAAATTTTTTTTTTCGAAAATTTTTTTGAAATAATTTTTTTTTGAAATTTTTTTTTTGAAAATTTTTTTTTTGAAATTTCTTTTTTTTCGAAAATTTTTTTGAAATTTTTTTTTGAAAATTTTTTTTTTGAAATTTTTTTTTTTAAATTTTCTTTAAATTTTTTTTTTGAAATTTTTTTTTTTGTATTTTTTTTTTTTGAAATTTTTTTTTTCGAAATTTTTTTTGAAATTATTTTTTTTTGAAATTTTTTTTTTGAAATTTTTTTTCAATTTTTTTTTAAATTTTTTTAAATTATTTTTTTGAAATTTTTTTTGAATTTTTTTTTTGAAATTTTTTTTTTTGAAATTTTTTTCTTGAATTTTTTTTTCGAATTTTTTTTCAATTTTTTTTTCAATTTTTATTAAAAATTTTTTTTTTTATTTTTTTTTAAATTTTTTAAAAAAATTTTTTGAAAAATTTTTTTTCAATTTTTTTCCAATTTTTTTTTCAATTTTTTTAAAAATTTTTTTAAATTTTTTTTTGAAATTTTTTTTTTTTCAATTTTTTTTTTTGAAATTATTTTTTTCGAAAATTTTTTTGAAATTTTTTTCCAATTTTTTTTTTTCAATTTTTTTAAAAATTTTTTTTGAAATTTTTTTTTTTGAATTTTTTTTTTTTGAAATTTTTTTTTTGAAAATTTTTTTTTCGATTTTTTTTAAATTATTTTTTTGAAATTTTTTTTTGAATTTTTTTTTTGAAATTTTTTTTTTTGAATTTATTTTTTTCGAAAATTTTTTGAAATTTTTTTCCAATTTTTTTTTCAATTTTTTTTAAATTTATTTTTTTTGTATTTTTTTTTTTGAAATTTTTGTTTTCGAAAATTTTTTTGAAATTTTTTTCCAATTTTTTTTTTCAATTTTTTTTTTTAATTTTTTTAAATTATTTTTTTGAAATTTTTTTCCAATTTTTTTTAAATTATTTTTTTGAAATTTTTTTTGAATTTTTTTTTTGAATTTTTTTTTGAAATTTTTTTTCTTGAAATTTTTTTTTCGAAAATTTTTTGAAATTTTTTTCCAATTTTTTTTTTCAATTTTTTTTAAATTTATTTTTTTAGTATTTTTTTTTTGAATTTTTTTTTTCGAAAATTTTTTTGAAATTTTTTTCCAATTTTTTTTTTCAATTTTTTTTAAAATTTTTTTTGAAATTTTTTTTTTAAAATTTTTTTTAAATTTTTTTTTTGAAAATTTTTTTTTCGAAATTTTTTTTTTTGAAATTTTTTTTTTGAAATTTTTTTTTTCGAAATTTTTTTGAAATTTTTTTCCAATTTTTTTTTTCAATTTTTTTTAAATTTTTTTTAAATTTTTTTTTTGAAATTTTTTTTTTTTGTATTTTTTTTTTTTGAATTTTTTTTTTTCGAAAATTTTTTTGAAATTATTTTTTTTTGAAATTTTTTTTTTTGAAAATTTTTTTTTTGAAATTTTTTTTTTTCGAAAATTTTTTTGAAATTTTTTTTTTGAAATTTTTTTTTTTGAAATTTTTTTTTTGAAATTATTTTTTTCGAAAATTTTTTTGAAATTTTTTTCCAATTTTTTTTTTTCAATTTTTTTAAAATTTTTTTTTGAAATTTTTTTTTTTGAAATTTTTTTTTTTGAAATTTTTTTTTTGAAAATTTTTTTTTTGTATTTTTTTTTTTTGAAATTTTTTTTTTCGAAAATTTTTTTGAAATTATTTTTTTTTGAAATTTTTTTTTTGAAAATTTTTTTTTTGAAATTTTTTTTTTCGAAAATTTTTTTGAAATTTTTTTTTTGAAATTTTTTTTTTTGAAATTTTTTTTTTTCGAAAATTTTTTTGAAATTTTTTTTTTGAAAATTTTTTTTTTTGAATTTTTTTTTTTGAAATTTTTTTTTTCGAAATTTTTTTCCAATTTTTTTTTTCAATTTTTTTTAAATTTTTTTTTTGAAATTTTTTTTTTGTATTTTTTTTTTTGAAATTTTT